>RJWJ010017106.1:0-33475 GCA_004363605.1 Indri indri
AGCAAGACTCAAAGAAAGCACAAGGAAAGCGTATTATGGAAGCCTCCGCCTCCCATTGAGTCTTGATAGATTGTGTGTGTATCAAAAAGTGAAGTACTGTAAAATAGTTGGGCTGGTTTTGTGCAGCATTTTGACTGTTCTGGTAAGAAGGAAATACAATGGGCTACAAATTACAAATTGTGTACTCCAGTGATTCCACATAAGAGCTAAATGCTCTTATATTTTCATTGTAAATCGGCATTGTACAATATAAAGGTGAACAGTCAAGTTAATGCTAATAATTTATAATTCGAATTTTTCTTTACTTAGAAGCACACAAATTAGTAAATAAAAACACCATGGCAAGTTGAGAGAGAGACTACGAAAAGAGGAAAAAGCTTTACATTTCAGTATATCTAACAGCACTTTTCCCTTGTTTTCTCAGCATCTTGCACTGGACCCCACAAATTACGCAGCTGGCCTTGATGGGGAGCCATTCAAAAATCTTGAGCAGGGAAGAGACATGGTAAGATTATCATTTGGGGAAAATAACTGTCACCAGGTGTGGAACTCACAGTAGAGGGAGAGAGATACATCACGGGTAGCACAGCAAAGACGGCGAGGTCTCTGCTAGAGAACAGACAGAGGGAAAAGAGAGAACGGGCAGACGTGTGAGGCGTTAGTGGGCAGAGTTCTAGAACTTGGTGATTCACGGCCAGTGGGAGACAAGCGAGAGGGAGGAATAGAGCTTGGCTTCCAGATTTCTGGCCTCAGCCCCTGGGTGGTGCCTTCCACTGAGATGTGGAGTGGGAGGAAAGGGTTTGGGGTAAGAGAGGAAGGATGGGTTGAGTGGGACCAGGACGTGGGTAGACGTGGCAGGTTTGGGTCTGTGCAGTACCTCTCCCTGTTCCCCTTCTGATAACAGATGCCCCCTGGCCTCAGGGGTGTATGGCCCTGAGCTAGGCTGGCCCATCACGGTACCTGGTGGTGTATACACACACATGCACACGCGCACGCGCACACACGCACACACACACACACAGCTAACGGTCCAAGGAATTGGCAGGTAGGTGTCTGAAGCCAGAATAATCAGAGCCCTTCCCTAGGATTTTTCAAACCAAAGCCAGGAAATGTCCTTTTCCTCGCTCTGAGCCTGCAGCTGCCCACTGACATGGTCGTGGTGACCCTAAGACTGGAGTCTGAGGGAACAAAGCCAAGGTGGAGAGAAGGGTTGCAAGAGCAGTGGAGAAAGAACCCAAGGGCTCCGAGTTCCTAATTCCAGGAAGTTTCAGCTTCACTTCTGCCCTCCCTGGTTACACAGTCCAAAAAATCCAGCCCCCCTACCCAGCACTACCACCTCCCAGTCTCTCTTAAACTAGTTGGAGTTAGGTTTCTGTCCTTTGCAACTAAAAGAATCCTGATTAATACAGACACATAGGTATGTACCTGTGGAAACAGCATAGGGTAGGTATTATCACACCCACATCATGGGGAAGTGAATGGAGATACAAAAGATTATTTAACCTTTCTTGCCCAAAGTATCATGGCTAGCAAACTGCTATGCCCAGCTTGAACGCAGGGATGTCTAACTCCAAAGCCAGTGATCTTTCTATGATGCTATACTTTGCTCCTGATGTTAATTATTCTTAGCATTCTTTTCTATAAACCCACGGTTTCAGATTTAGGGATATTGATGCTACTACTCTTCCAAGTCTTGCTTAATGACCAAAAGTTATGAGGGCAGAGCATGAATTCTCTGGAGTGTTTCCCAGGCTCTGATTATTCCCACTTTGAAAGTCACTGGTATCAAAGGGCCTAGCTGCTAATTTTGCAGACGTTTAAAGCCAGTGACCTTGTGGCTGAAACATTATTTTCCTAAACTTTGTCTTGTTTTATGAGTTCAAATGGAAAGCCGGGTCTTCACTGCTAACAAGAGTCGCAAGGACATGATAACAAACTGAGCCCAAGGCTTCAGAACTGGAGAACATCCCTCTCTGACTTTTTCTCAGACCCGCTTCTCTATATATCATTGTGTCCTCTTCTATTTCTCCTTCTCCTCCATTTTTCTCCTCCTATTCCATTAACCTAAACATATTTTAAAGAGAATCTTTTCTAACTAACTCATCCTAGGAATTGCAGCAGAGACCATTGACCCCGAATTGTTATTCCCTCCTTTTTTTTTTTTTTTTTTTTGAGACAGAGTCTGTCTCTATTGCCTGAGCTGGAGTGCAGTTGTGTCATCATAGCTCGCTGCAGCCTCCAACTCCTGGATTCATGTGATCCTCCTGTCTCAGCCTCCCAAGTAGCTGGAAATACACATACACCTGACTAATTTTTTGTAGAGATGGGTCTCACTATGTTGCCCAGGCTGGTCTCAAACTCCTGGCCTCAAGTGATCTATCTGCTTCTTCCTCTGCCAAAGTCACACCAGTCTGAGCAACATAGTGAGACTCCGTCTCTACAAAAAAATAGAAAAATTAGCTGGGCGTGGTGGCACGCACCTGTAGTCCCAGCTACTCGGGAGGCTGAGGCAGGAGGATCGCTTGAGCCCAGGAGTTTGCGGTTGCAATGAGCTGTGATTGTGCCACTGCACTCCAGCCTGGGCAACAGAGCAAGATCCTGTCTCAAAAAAAAAAAAAAGATGAATCTGTTAAGTGACTAGTAGGGGAAGGGCATTTGGGGCAGAGAGAAACAGTCTCTGCAAAGACATGGGCATGTGAAACAGTGTATTTTCAAGGACTACAGCGAACTTTGTATGGCAGATGTATGAAGGGTCATGGCAGAAGATGACAGCAGCAAGGTAATCAGGGGCTAGAACGTGCAGGGGCTTGTGCACCCGCTAAGATATCACAAACGTTGTACTGCAGGCAACGGGAGCCACTGAAGGAAGCGTCCGAAGACTGCCCGATTTAAATCCCATCTCTGAAATTAGCTAACTGCGGGCAAGTTCTTTAAGCTTCCTAGGCCCCAGTTTCTCCATCTTTAAAATGGTGATGTAACAGCAAATAACTAATGAGGTCTTGGAAGAGATTTTAGGAGATGAGGCAGGTAAAATAATTAGTATAGTGCCTAACGCTATAGTTACAGCTCAATAAGTGTCTGTTTGCAATCATTGTCGTTGCTCTTATTATTACCAAAGAGTTTTAAACAGCCACGTGATAGGATCGAACTTGTATCCTGAGTAAAAGTCAAAGATCAGTGCCCACCATGAGATAGATGAATGCTAGAGACTGATGAGGTTCTTTCCTCGCTCACCCTCTTTCATTGTTCTCCCTGGTGGCCTCTCAGACTGGAAGGACTCCAGACCTCCTCGGAGGCCTTTGGCTTCCTCCCTTACCTTCCATGGACTGGCTGTAGGGAGGCGAAGCAAATGAAAGCACAGGCAGTGACATATAACCTGAGTCACACGAGTCTTAGGTGGAGAGACCAGGATTGAATGTTGTCGTTCGACAGTCATTTAAAAAGCATTTGTTGTGGATAGGACACTAGGTAGGCACCTGGGAGGAAAGGGGAGAGGAGTCCTAGAGTCAAGTAGCCCGAGGCTTCCTACTGAGCAGGCTTCCTTCTCTCTGGGGTGCAGTGGGTGCAGCTCTGGCGTTCGGAACCTTGGCTCGGTCGTATTATTTATTGGAGCCCCAGTTGCAGCATCTGTAAAATGGGGACACTAATACATATGCCTCACCTTCCTCTGCCCCAAGATGAGTATTTCACCATCCGACCATCATTGCTTTGAGCCAATGGCTTTGCTTCTTATCTCACTGGGAAAAATAAAAGCAATCAGAAAAGAGCTCCTTCTTCCTCCCCTCATTTAATCCATCAGCCTACTGCCACACGTAGCACTCTGCATGCATTGTTCCTGCTTCTGTCCAAGGCCATCCCTATCACTCATGATTTGGATCCCACTCCTTTTTGTTACTTACAGACTTTGCTGTTGAAATTGTCACCTCCCTCTCTTGTACCTTCGATTTTTCCCCACTCTACCGGATCATTCTCGCCAGCATGCAGATAATCTAAGCAATACGGTCTCCTCACCCCTCAGCCTCTCTCGGCTTTTTATGTTTTCTTTAAGCTAACTGGAGTTAGGTATCTGTCATTTGTAACCAAAAAGGTCTTAATTAATACTGGACATAGAGCGGTGCCTATGGAAATAGGTTGCGGTTGGTATTGTCATTTTCGTATCATAGGGAAGTAAACTGAGGCTCGGAAACATTAAATAACTTGCCCAGCCTGCGATTTCTTCTAGTTTAAAACAAGCAAACAAGAAACCTCCCTTTTCTTCGTCATCCCCTGCAGTATTGATTCCTCTTCAATCATCCCCATCATTGAAAAACCTCTTGAAAATTTTTGTTTTGTCTTCCCTCCATTGCTTTTGAACACACACCATCTTGCTTTCAAATAAAACTGTTCTTGTTGAGGTCTCTTACCAAGTTCGCCAGTGACCTTTCTATTGGCAAATCTAAATGTCAGTCTCGGTCCTTATTCTTGCTTCATCTCTGAGCTGCATTTGACACTGTAGATCAATTCTTTCTGAAACACTTTCCTCACTTGGCTTTTAGGATGGTATTGCCTCCAAGTTTCCTATTCATAGGGCTTCTAGAGGGTATATTAGACTCCTGATTTTCCTCCTGCCTCTTTAGCTGCTGGGTCTTGCTTGTGGCACAGTCCACCAACCTTTTCTCTTTCCTCTCTGGACAAAATTCCTGAGAAATCTCATCCACTCTCCTGGTTTAGAAACTCCCTGCATGCTGGTGAACTCTCAGATTTACACCTTCATCCCCAGTCTCTCCCCCAAACCCCAGAGTGGTGTAGCCCACGTGACACCACTGCTTGGATATCTAAAAGGCACCTCAAATGCAATGGCCCACACAGGACAGTTGATGCCACCCCCGCCAACCTGCTCCTTCCTGGTGTTTTCCATCTCACTAAATCACAAGACCATTTACCCAATTGCTTTCTCCCTTCCTCTCATGTCCTACGTCCAGCCTATTCTCTCGGGTCTACTTTAAAAATAGGTTCCAATTTCAACACTTCTCACTATTTCTACCTCTACCCTAAACCTTGACCTAGACCTCTAAATCTCTTGCCTCACTGTGCTCAGCCACAGTGGCTTTCTGCTCGTCCGCAAAGCAGGGAGCATGTCTCAGGGCCGTCACACTTGCTCTTCCCTCCAGGCTTGGTTTACCTGATTCGATTCTCTGCCTAAATGTTGCCCACCTCAAAGAATCCTTCCCACTTCCCCACCTCCCATACTCCTCTATTCCTTTTCTATGCATCATCATATGCTTACCAGTTTGTATTTGCTTATCATCTCCGCTATTAGAATATACACTCAATTAGGGCAGGGACTTCCTCTGTTTGTTGCAGGCTATAACCTCAGCTCCTAGGGAGAGTTCAGCGCATAGTAGGTACTAAATAGTGAGTGAATAACTGAAAAAACACAGCATTGTGGTAGCAAATGAAATGAGATTCACGAAAACACTTTTTAAACACCGGGGTACTAATCATGTGTAAGTTATAATAACATACATTATATTTTATAATAATAAGCATTTACCAAAGCAACTGCTTTTGTGCTAGGTAATGTACTAGGTGCTATAATTATAGAAATAAATAACACCAAGTTCCTGCTCACTCTGGCTGGAAGGTTGGGGTTAGGAACAAATAGAGGTACTTTTCTAGAATTATCTAGCCAAGTGCTACTGAAGCATATTGAAGGAAAGGAAGGAGTGTTTTGCTTGGAGGGCGGGGGGACAGAAGTAAATGAAGGCTTCACAAAAAACATCACACTGAGCTGGGATTTGAAGGTTGTGGTCGGATTTGCCGGGCAGAGAAGCAGCAGAAAGGGCTTTACAGGCCGAGGACAGAATCTCACTGTGCGTGTCCTACCAACCAGTTTGCTGTGCAACTTATCAAGACAGGGGCCTTCCTCACTCCTGCCTTTCTCCCTCCTGAAGCTTCAGGCTTTCCCTGACCTGGCCCTCTGGGTATCTTTTTGTATCTGACTTTGTCCTTTTCCCCATTGGCCCTCAATGGTCAAAGGTTACAGCTCCACAAAGTTCATCCTCTCTCTCCCAGGTCATGGCCACTGCAGACTGTCCATCTTTGTATTTCTTGTCACCAACCTTGCAGCTGTCCAGGGATTTCAGATACAGTTGTGTGGATGTCTGAAATCCACCTTCATGACAGTTTAATACGTATAGATACTATTTAATAAAACATTTTAAAATTTTCATATTGACATAAAAATTCCTTTTCCATAGTTTCTCACAGATTATCTATTGAAGAAGAGGATATTTGGCTTTAGAATTTAAATGAGAATCCTAGAACGACAGCAAAATAAGTGGGAGATGGTGCTTAACGTTGAACAGTCTGTATTTATTACAAGAATGAATGGATGCATTAATAAATCAAATAAATTAACACAACTTACAAATGTGTTGCATTTCCAGCTTTGGTTTCATAACTCAGTTGTTTTGAATTTGGGATACATTTTTCCATAGAAACAATGTTATAAATTGTTCTTATGTGGCAAGAAATCCTAACAAGGCTATGTAGCCCATAATGTAGCAATAAAATGCAGAAAAGTAATGGCATTGTGTACGAACACAGTTTAAGCAAGTTTGAATAGCAGAGTTTGTGGAAAAGTAACTTTAATTAGAAGATGAGGTGGTACGGAAAAATACGGTGACTCCCAAGGGGATGTCTGAGCCCTTTCAAGGGTTCTGGAGGGCATTGCCTCCTTCATGTCTAGTCTCAAATTAAAATGTACGCATTTCTTTCCCTTGGTATAATCATATCCTTGTACTATTCCTACAATCAGGGGAAGTAAGAGTGTGAGTCTGGCCTTGAGGAAGAGGATCTCAGAAGAATTTGAGAGACTATAAGAGATGAAATTAACTAAATGGCACTTGGTAGAAAATAGAGGAAAAGGAAGAAACATGGCGTGAGCATGATTCCGCCTAAAGGGAAGAAAGTATATGGTAAAGATGGTAGGAAAAGATGGAAGATGGATCCCATACAATGGCTCCTGTCAGGTTGGCGCTGGCCAGACCAAGGGACTAATGGCATTGGAGTTTCCACATGACCAGACTTTCAGAGGTGTTTGCAATGCAGATTGTGTCTGGACATGCCTAGGGGATTTCTGCAGAATGTAGAATTTGTATGTTACCATATCCTCCCTGTTGATTTCGGGCATGTGTCTTACTGGACGAGTCTTATTGATTTCTAAAGAAAGAACTTCAGAAACCCTTGTCTTTGATATAAAAAGACGTCAAGTTTTATGTGCCAGTCTTTCTCCATCCCTCTCCCCTCCTCTTCTTCCTCTAGCTTTCACAAACTTATCCTGACCAAATCACTTAATGCTCTGGGTCCCATTTTCTTATCTCTAAGTGACAACACTGAACTAGATTATCTATCCCTTCCAACCCTAAAAATTCGATTACGAAATTCTCAAAAATGACAAAACATAGCCAACCAGGAGGACGAGACCTAATTACATCATCCAAATCAAATAGCTGTGGCTTCCAAAATGGTTTTTTCTAAGAATCACAGATGATTCAGTTATCCAGCTTTTCTCCCCCTAGGAGAATGCGACCTCTTTGCTCTCAGAGCTGTTTGGATTTATCTAGAAAAAGTGTTGTGGAAAATGTAGTGTTTTCCTTCCCCTAAAAAAAAAAAAAAAATCTGTTCGCTCTTAACTCCTTCGACTCAAAAGGCTTTCTGGGTAGCCACAAGTTTAGATAAAACCTTATCTTGCCGCCCTCGGGGGGTCCCCTTCTTGGACTTCACAGGCACTGACTGGCATGAGCACTGCTGGGCCTTAACCGCGGACAAACGTCTCCCCGCGGCAGCCGGCCTAGTCCAAAGGGTCGACAGATTCCCTGGAAGAGCCCGGCGCGCGCGGAAGCGCGGCCGCCACACTTCCGGTGGCCAGACCAGGCGCTCGCCACACTTCCTGTTGATCCGGCTTGGCCGGGGGCTGGGCTGGGAGGAGGACCTGCGGCTGCGGCGGCGGCGGCCACTGGTCAAGCGTGGGCGTGCACGGGGCCACCTCGGGCACAGAGTGTCCGTCGCGTCGCCTGAGCTCACAGCACCCTCGGCGGCCGCGTCTCCCGCTTTCTGTCCTTCCAGTCCGGCCCTCGGCCCAGGCGCGCCCCACCATGCCTGCCGTGGACAAGCTCCTGCTAGAGGAGGCGTTGCAGGACAGCCCTCAGGTACCTCTCGCCGCTCCGGTTCCCCTCGCCCCCAGGGGTGGCGCTGAGGAGGGCCCCCCAGCCCCGGAGTAGAGGCCACGCCCCCGCCCGGGCAGCTGCGGGAATATGCCTGGTCCCCTTGCGGGGCCTCCCTCAGGGTTCCCCGGGGATGAGAAGGGGGCGGGCCGGGTCCTGGGTCCTGAGCCTAGGAAAAGCTGGGGAAGCCTGGGAAGGCACCCCGCGGGCCGGAGGGATGTTGTCGTGACCCCCTTCCAAACTCAGCTGAACGGAAGCGGCCGGATCTAAACTCTGGCTCCATCACTTATTAGCTGAGTGCCCCGGGCAAATAACCTTTTTGTGCCTTAGTTTTGTCATCTGTAAAATGAGGGTAATTGTACCTGCCTCTAGGAGAATTAAATGAGCAAATGCCTGTAAAGTTGTCAGCAGACAATGCCCGGTACAGATAAGAAGTCAGTCTTGTTATTATTACTACTACTGTTGTTATTGCTACTACTGATATGATGAGATCTGTGCCAAAATGAGAGGCAGAGAGCCTGGATCTCTTTCCCAGCAGTACCAGGCCTCCCTTTGGCACTGTTTTCCCATTTGAAGAGAAAATTACAGCACCTGCCCCATTTGTCGCACAGGGGAACTTCATTAGCACGCTCAAGATGAGAGCCAAGTCTTTTGAGCTCTGCAGTTGAAAACTGGTGTGTAAATATAGCAAATGAGTGCAGAATGACATTAGTTCATAATTCAGCACACCTTTCCCCGGGGATCTTTTGTTCTCCTTTGTTTAACATTTCCCCAGCTTCGTATCTACTCTGCTGCTGCTTCGTCACTGGGTTATTTAAATAAGTATCTTTATTCCCTAGTGTTTCAACTCCTGAAAAATTAGAATAAGATTAACCTGTTTTCCTTTCACTGTTTCCCCTTTCTGTTTGGGTTCCTTCCCTTTTCCTTTAGAGTGAATTATACCTCCCAGGCTCATCCTCGAACGGACTTACCTACATTCACCCTATGTCACTCCAGTTCAGAATAAGTCGGAAGTGCTGTGTGCAGAGGTGTCTTGTGCCCATTTCTTTGTGATCCTCCTAGTGTAGGCAAGGAAGGAATTGTAAGCAAGCTGTGAATTTTTTTTTTTTTTTTTCAATTTGCATCTACTGGGCTGACTTTTCAGGCCTCTTTTACACAGCTCTAGACTTCTGGTGTTTTGATCGTACTAAACCCCTTGGTAAAAGGCATTTCATCCATGCTCATACCTATTGTGTGGGATCTGAAAATACCAACGTGAAGTTTTAAATGATCACTCTGGACAAGAATCTCTACCTTGCAATTGTGGGGACTGAGGTGCACAACGATATATTGCTTTTCTCACCAACATGGCGATGCCTCAGCCAGGTTAGAGAGGTTACACTAACTGATTCTCCATGTTGTCCTCACTGACAAACCACATTCTGAATTTCCAGCTCTCATGTAAGTGAATATGCACTATTTCTGAGTGGCTTAAAGTATTTGCCCAGCTGTGAGAAAGAGGACTAGAGAACAAGTCAGGAGGACCTGGGTTCCAGTTCCGGCTCTAACACAAAAGTTATCATGTGATTTGGGCGAGTCTCTTAATCTCCACCCTGTGGCTAGCTCAGTTTTCTCATCTATGGAACATCTACAGAACCAGGGACATGGAGTAGATGATCTGAAGGTGCTTTAGAGCTTAAAGTTTTGTCATATCCACGTGGTTTATAACTTTGAACTTGTAAGTGGCCAGAAGAAGTTTAGAGGCATTGTCATTCCTATTTAATATTCCTTGTAGGGAATTTATTTGTCATTGCTTTTGAAACTTGGCTGTCACCCTATTAGGGTTCTTGATGAGGTTGTACAGAATGGAAATCAACTTTAAGAAGGTCTTTAAAAATCGCCAGAGCATATTTATTAGCACTCTCTTGTATGCGACATGTGCCTAATGCAGCTTTACTGTCAGGTAGATTCATAGTCTTGGGACTGGAAGGAATCGAATCCAACTCCTTTCTTTTATGTGGAAAGCGTAAAAATAATAGCAAATGCCTGTATCATGGATTTTATGTGCCAGGCACTATTCTAACTGCTTTATGTATATTAACTCACTTAATCCTCCCGATAGTCTTTTGGAGTAGTTCTCTATTAAAATGACCAAAGAGCAGTGAAGTTAAATAACTTGCCCAAGGTTATACACTATAAAGTAACAAAGCCAGGGTTGGAGCTGGGGCAACCCACCTATACTGGGGACACTGCTCAAGTTAGCCAAACTACCTAGCACCTGGCTTTTCTGTCATCAATGACCTGAAGTGTTTTACTAAAAGGAAAAGATCCTAGGAAACCATCTATTGTTCGTTTCCTTTAGTTTTGTGTAGAGTAATTGTGAGAGTTGCTTCAGTAACTTGGTCGCGCAGGATTAATTAAATGAACACAAAAGCTTTTGTATTTGAACTGGCTGACCCAAGAAGAGCTGAATAACAAATTGACCGACCTTAGACACGTCTATTCATTGCCTCCCTTTTAGTTTGCAGTGCTGCGTGCTGTGTTGTGAAACTAGTCTATGTGTGTACACGTGTATTATTTCTGCTTACCTCTGATATATGAGAAGCGGAACATTTTAGGGATTAAGACATTTGCCTCCATTGCTGTTTATAAGCCTCTGCTCCTCACCAGGCACTGCTTGCTGCTGGGAATGTGATGATAAATAAGAGTGCCTGCCCTTGGCTGGTTCACAGTCTGTTCCGGAGACAGATAAGAAAGGTAATGGTGCAGTAAGCTGCAGATACTGCTGTGGTAGGAACACAAATACAGCTTTGAGCTCCTGCAGCTCATGATTCTTCAGGGCCTTATTCGCTCGTCCTGTGAGGAGTATGCTTTTGAGATAAGGCGAAGGCAGCAGCACTGTCGCTCGCTTTGTTGTGTGTGGTGTTTGTTTCTTTTGCAGTTGGCATAACTGAAACAGAAATGAAAGACTTAGTCCTGAGGTTATTCATTGAGTGGCCCAGCTGGGAACAGCCCTCTCCAACCAAATCAGGCCTTTCTTTGCTCAAGCAAGATACATCAAAACGTAACCTGGATGGTTTTGTATGTCTTCATTGTGAACGCGTTTTGTCCTGTTGCTCTTGTTTGTAGCACATTTTTCCTTTCTGTAGAGCTGGTTATTTCTACCAAGACATTTCTCTCCGTTCACTGGACTATGAAGATAACTTTGTTTTAACCTTAAAATTTGAAAAATAATCAGTGCTATTAGAATTGGGCCATTATAGAATTACATGCTATTCTTGAGAATGTCAAGAAGTATTTTATTAGTTAACACCCAGTTTCTTTACACTAAGGTAAAGGAATGATACGGAGCTGAGGCTATATCCATAGAGTGTTTGGTTTTGTTTTTCTGACCAAGCATACTAGGGTAGTAGAGAAAGGATGGAATTCAAATCCTGAGTCTGCCACTGTTACCTTTGGCAAGTTACTCAACCTCTCTGAGCTTGTGTTTGGACATATGTAAAATTAGGATTAAAATAGTTACTTAATTGAGTTATTATGAAGAATAAATAATATATGTAAAGTGTCTGCATGTCTGTATGACATAGTAACTCCATAAATGAGATTGCCATTATTATCTTTATAAGCGATATACACTAGTGTCTTTCTGACCTTTCTGTGGAATTTCAAGCAACTGGTATGCCTTTGCCTCGTCCTTGGTCTCATTCCTCCAGATCTCAGAATATATCTGTTGTTCCAAACCTAAGTTTGAGAGATAGGGTGTGGTGAATGTGGATGGCCAAACAGTGCCAAGGTAGCTGGGTATGTTTTTCCAGGAGTGATCACTGCCTGGGTCAAATTAGAAAGGGAAGACTGGAGTTTCCTGCCAGTTCTAACAGGTGTCACAGTCACATGTTCAGAGTATAAAGAACAAAGACACTTAATGATGTAGTTCTCTGGCAGGTATCATAGGTGAGAGCCTGATAGTTGGATGACCAAGGAGAATCCAGCTCTAGTCAGCCTTTGCCCTGTCTCCAGGCAGGGGTGTGGGCTGTGGACCAAAGAGCATGCCCTCTGGTGAGTCCCCCCCTACTGGTGACCATTGGTGCCCGCCGACCTGGGTTTACATTGCTTTCCAATCGTGGGAGATTGAACAAGTTTCCTAATCTTGGTGAGCCTCAGTTTTATCATCTGTAAATTGGGGTTAATGGATTCATGGTATCCACCTCATAAATTTGTTGGAAGGATTAAAGAAGTAACAAATGTTCAGTGCCCAGCACAGTATCTGGCACGTAGGTAGTTCAGAGTAAGTGGTAGTTTTAGTTTTCTTTCTGCCCTCTTTGTAGAGGACATTTATGCAAGCCCTCTCTTTTCATCTTACCTCTCTTCTTCCATTCAATTTATTCCTAAGAGTATTAAAAGCAATAAACAAGATTTGGCTAAATGGACATCAGTAGTATTTTGAGATAACTAAATAGCCATAATCCAGTTATATCACTTCTCTTTTTTCCTACTGGTTGGCATCCATTAGTGGATTATGAAATCCAGTGGGTCAAAACCATGGTTTTTGTTTACGAATAGAAAAAAGTCGTTCAGGTCCTGATGTATTTCATACTGTGAATTTTAATTTTAAAAAGTTTGAAGAACTCTTCTAATACATGAATTAGATACTGTTTAAGTTCTCTGATGTTGTTTTATTCTCACTGAGAGCTTTTAAAAAAAAATTCATTGCACTATGGTTCTTCTGTTGATGAGGAGTGGTACTGAGGAGAGTACATTGGTCTTGGAGCAGCTATTTTCGGTCTGTAAGACCCAGGCAAGGCAGGATAAGCACACACTGCTATGAAGGACACCAGAGGTCGTGGAGCAAAGTCAAGGGTAGAACATGTGCTGGGAGGTGAAAATCCCAATGCTTAGGTTCCTGCTCCAGTTTATCGGGAGTACTTTGGAGTTAGTTACTGTTCTCTTACCTAAGATAGAAAAAGAGAGTAGGAATTGAAGTTCATTTGTGGGGAAATAATAAGCCTTAATGAATTGCTTTTTGGAAAGTGCTTTGATATCATCTCATTAAAGGCATTTCTGTAACTTATTCTTCATTCTGTGCCTAATGGGTTATTTTCTGAAGTCGTGATCCAGTTATTGCTAACGTAGTATTTTAAATTCCCATTGTGCTGGGCACATTAATGAAAGTCCCTTGAGAAGCTATATCTCGTAGGTGATAACCTTGACACTGGTTCATGTACCACCCAATACATAAATACTTCTTTAGTGCTCAGTGTGTGCCACGCACTGTGTATAAAAATGATAGGAAATACCTTTCAGTTAATGACTTTGCTCAGCTGCTCTCAGAGAACTGAGGAGTTTGTTTTCCTAAAAGTAGTAAGCTGCCATTCTTGTTAAGTTGTTATTTGAGTTTTGCGCCAGAGCTGCTGTTGGTGGGCCCAGGGGATGTGAAATTTCCTGGCCATGTGTCTGAAAATTGGTTGTATAAATTTGAGGAAAAACATAAAAATTGTAATATCTTAAGAGAAAAGAATGGCACACTCCTGCAAGACATCCAGGATTACAGAAAATCAGATAGCTCGTTACTGCTGAGATGGTTACACTCCAGCAGTGCTAAGTGACCACACCCTAGGTACACAGATGGGCCTGACCTTGAGTTTCGTTTATGGACTTGAGTGGAGAGTCTGCCCTGTTCAACACTTTTTTTTTTTTTTTTTTTTTAGATGGACTTTACTGGCATTTAGGTAGGGGCTAAAGTCAGGACAGATAAAAGCCCTTCAGTCTTAATCTTTTAAAAATTGACTTTCTTCTCTGGCCTTGATACTCAAATTGCCCCCACACTGTAGTCTAAAGGATTAGAAGGGGAGTTCTAAATTAAAATCCAGGAATCAGGTTGTACTGGCATTGTCAGTGAAAGAGCAAAGCCGGAGAGCCAGCAGGTACTTTCGTTCCCCATTTCAGTTTGTACATGTGCTTGTGTGTTTTCTTCCTCCTTTGTAACTTTTCCACTTAGAAATAAATTGACCTTTTTTCTTCTTTTCTTCCAGACTCGCTCTTTACTCAGTGTATTTGAAGAAGATGCTGGCACCCTCACGGATTATACCAACCAGCTGCTCCAGGCGATGCAGCGCGTCTACGGAGCCCAGGTACACTGCCGCCCATCACCTGGAGAGCAGCAGAGTAGGGGTCCTCTGCCCTCATCCAGAACTTCTCTTGGATGTCAGAAAAACATCCTTTAAAATTTTGAAATAAAATCAGAATTGTTCTTCTCACTTCTGTTCACCTCAAAAAACTAACAGTCTGTTTTCATTGCTTAAGAGAATAATTTCCCTGTAAGTAGAACCAGTAGAGAGGGACCACATAACTGCTTTTAACTTTTTTAAAAATTCAATCCCAAAGGGAAATATTTGAATCTCATCTTCCTTCTTGTGAATGAGTGGGTTTAGTATTTTGAGACATGCTCTTTGTCTTTCGCATAAATGGGGCAGTCTTAGATGTCAATGTGGGAGGGTAGAGATGTTTTTTTCAAGTGCTTCCTCTGAAAAGACTTGAGTCACAGTCCTGAAACTATTGGGTAGCTTCTTTGTTTTGAGGAACAAATATCTCTGGCTTGCAAAACTGTGGAAAATAAATTGCTAAACAGCAAAAGTGAATCTCTTTAAGATCAAGAAGTGCTCATGTATATTACTTTCTAACAGAAGACTTATAAGTTACTTAAAAATAAAATTCTTTATGTTACACATCAAAATATTGTGGCAACTGATCATTTTCATGATTGATTCCTTACCAGCTTAAAACTATATGTGTTAATGTTTCTTTTCCTCATTCATGATCTCTAAAGAAATACAGGTTGAGCATCCCAAATCTGAAAATCCAAACTCCAAATGCTCGAAAATCTGCAACTTTTTGATTGCTGTCATGACACTCAAAGGAAATGATCATTGGAACATTTTGGATGTCAGACTTGGGATATTCAACTGATATACTGCAAATATTTCAAAATCTGAAAAAATCCAAAATCTGAAACACTTCTGGTCCCAAGCGTTTCAGATGAGGGATATTCAACCTGTACCACATTCAGTAGTGCATAGCTCTTAATAATTACAAATAGTCATTTATTATTATGTAGCTTCTACTATTCATATTATTGCTCGTTTTATTATTCATTCACGTATGGCATTAGGGAGCTTACACCTGGGTTGGGAGATAGACAAAACCATCCCACCAAAGAGAGTAGAGGTGCTGGGAGAGGAAGGTCACCTAACCCAGAGGATTGTGCTGGGCATTCAAAAGGAGGCTGATTACGATTATTGAGATTTATACTGAATAGTATCCAGGCAGTTTCAGGGGCTTTTACATTGATTATTTCATTTAAATTCCTCAACAACCCTGTAAGGTGATTATTATTATTATCCTCATTTTATAGGTCAGGAGACTTAAGGATTCTGAGGGTAACTTGTCCAAGTGCACCAGTGACTTCATGGCAGAGCACATCAGCCTGGAGCCAAAGTTCAAACTCTTCACTCCTAAGCATGGGGATCATGGCCTAAACTAGGCGCATATATAAATACACACACATTCAGTTAATTCTCAAATTTAACATTCAGTACATTTGATATTTATTTTGATTCTGTATATATGCCATAATTTTGTTTCTTTCCTAAAGGGGTTCACAATTTTTTAATATTTTAAAATAGATTTTTTTCAGGTCTTACAATGAAATTTACTTAAGTCGTATTGCCTCTCCTCTCAGTTACCATATATTGAGATAGCAGGAATAGGTGAAAGGATATTCCTGGCCTGCAGTAGATTTGGAAAAAAGTAGATGGATTTTGGAGGTATTTACAGGGTGGATAGGTGATTGATTGGGTGTGAAGGGGTCAGGTGGGTAAAGGATGAATCGAGAACGAGGCCCAGGTCTTTGACTTAACAGCAGAGTGGATGGATGGGAGAAAGCAGGAAGAGGAGCAGTAGGTGTGAGAGCGTGCACACGTGAGAGTGTGTGTGGTGGGGATGCCCAAAATAGTCATCTCTGGAAACACTGATTTTTGAGGAATCCATGGGATATCAAAGTGGGGAGAGAAATCTTGTTGAAAGTTCAGATTCAGAGTTCAGGACTGGAGACACAGACATGCAAACTGTGCAGTAGTAAATAAGTGTAACTCATTTATTAGAATTAGTTTTTAATGACCAAAGGAGTCATGTGCTATTTGTGACCTTGTTGGTTTGTTTTGGTAAGACATTCAGAATTTAGGGGCATAAGTACTTTCTCAGTTTTTAATTTGAAGCCCTGTTTATTTATATTGTATATAAATATATTCTAAATTTAAGAAAACAGATGTTTTCACTGGGCTTATACCTGAACTTGCTGCTCAGTACTTTCTTTGTATATTGTCATTAAATGATTTATCTCTTATTTAAGCCTTAAAAGCCACAAGACTTAAGAGACTGTGTTTCTGCCACTCCTAGGAGTCTTTTCTGCCTTTCTATGTCTGTCAGAATAATTTACTTGGAGATGTCCAAACACTTTCCTACGCATTTTTTTCTTTTGAGGCAGCAAATTACATTTTGCCAAAATTAAGTGGGTCTTGCGTTCCTTGAGGCTGTAACCCAGTTTTTAATTCACAGCACATGATCATCACGTGGCTTCTCCTACTGGCCAGAAACCCTTCCTCCTGTCTGGCGTTTCCTGTAGCAGAAGCTAGTGAAAATGGCTGGTTAGTGCTGCCAAACTCCAAGCCAGAGTCAAACAGTGGTCGGCTGTACTCAGATTGTCCGGGTCAGGGTCGGTTGGTTTTTCAGGTTTTTTGGAAAGCTTAGGTGATTTGGTTTGCTTCTTTTTAATTGAAAAAAGAAAACTTTTCAGATTCCTTTTATCAGTTTGTTTGATATATGTATTTTTAAGATAGTAATACTTCTCAATGTTTTCTTTCAAGTTTTTCCCTCAAAGTTATGTTTTCTTGGTTTTATTTCACATTATTCCTTACATACTTTAGACCTAGACATGTTGAATTCGATTGATAGTTTTATAATTTCTTTTTTAAAAATAGCAAGATGTAGTTTTTCATTATTATATCTTCAAAAGGAGGCTTATGCTGCTGATAATAAATGTTCATAAAAAATATTCTAATCACACTACATGGTAAACTTCTGGATTCTGATACAGTGAGTGCCCTTTAGACCTTAGTTTTAGAAAGAGGAAGAATGAAAAAAAATCTAGAGGAAATTTCTATGAGCAATTTTGCTGATTGTGGCTGGTTTTGGGAAAATCTTAAATTTTATTTGGCTTAAGCTTTAGAATGAAACTATAAATGTTTTTAGCATCTTAACAACAGTCCCTGAGGCTGGGCGTGGTGGCTCACGCCTGTAATCCTAGCACTCTGGGAGGCCGAGGCGGGCGGATCGTCCTGAGCTCGGGAGTTCGAGACCAGCCTGAGCAAGAGCGAGACCCCGTCTCTACCAAAAATAGAAATTAATTGGACAGCTAATATATATAGAAAAAAATTAGCCGGGCATGGTGGCGCATGCCTGTAGTCCCAGCTACTCGGGAGGCTGAGACAGTAGGATTGCTCAAGCCCAGGAGTTTGAGGTTGCTGTGAGCTAGGCTGACGCCACGGCACTGCTCACCCCAGGCAAGAGAGTGAGACTCTGTCTCCAAAAAAAAAAAAAAAAAAAACAGTCCCTGGAGTCACGTGGGCTTTTAGCTGTCAAATGTGCCTTTGCACATAGTGGAAACTGAATACTCCATTGTGGGTCATTTGAATGAAGAAAGCTGTATACATTTCTAATGCATTAACGAAGCAGAGACTAGTTACTTAGAACACTCTACTGTTTTTCAAACTATTTAGTAAATAAGTTTAAAACTTTATTAATGACCGAGTAAGTACATATATATACATATTCAGTTAATTCTCAAATTTTGCATTCAATACATTTGATATTTATTTTGACCCTGTGTATCTCTGCCATAATACTGTTTCTTTCCTAAAGAGGTATAAAATTTTTTAATCTTTTAAAATGGATTTTTTTAGGGTCTTACAATGAAATTTACTTAGGTCATATTGCCTCTCTCAGCTACTATACTGAGATAGCAGCAACAGGGGAAAGGGTGTTCCTGGCCTGCAGTCTAGTAAGGCTGTCCCCAGCAGTATTAGTGAAACCTGGCAGCTCTTCTAACCTGGCTTCCTCCTCCAGCAGATAGATGACGAGCCTCTGTAATTGGTGCCTTTGGTCTGTATGGAATTGTTTTGTTTCGTTTTTGCCTTTTTTTTGTTGTTTTTTTTTTTTTGAGTAAATATTGGATGGAATTTTTTGAAGTGAGAACTATGGTTAAGGCTCTCACTTTCCTTCAGCAAAGGAGGCTTAATCCTACATAGTCAGATCTCTACAACCATTCTTAACCAGATCTTGCGGAGTACAGAACTCCTGATCCTAAAACCCTGAATTGGAGGTGGGAATGGTATCTTCTCAAACTGAGAAGAGATAGCGTGGGAGAATAGGAGTGAAATATGCATAAATTTGGTGTTATAAAGAAGAAAGCATTTCTCTTTAAAACGGCGTATGTAGCTATCGAGCTAAACAAGTTAATTGGGAAATCAGATGAGAGTAGTGGGCATCCAGGAGTGTGAGTTTGCAGTAGGGGAGGGGGAAGCACATGGGAGATAGACAGGGTCAGAGTTGTATGTTTTAATAATAAAAACAGTAAGGCCGGGCACGGTGGCTCATGCCTGTAATCCTAGCACTCTGGGAGGCCGAGGTGGGCGGATTGTTTAAGCTCAGGAGTTCGAGACCAGCCTGAGCAAGAGTGAGACCCCGTCTCTACCAAAAATAGAAAGAAATTAATTGGACAGCTAAAAATATACATAGAAAAAATTAGCCAGGCATGGTGGCACATGCCTGTAGTCCCAGCTACTCGGGAGGCTGAGACAGCAGGATTGCTTGAGCCCAGGAGTTTGAGGTTGCTGTGAGCTAGGCTGACGCCACGGCACTCGCCCCAGGCAAGAGAGTGAGACTCTGTCTCAAAAAAAAAATAATAATAATAATAAAAACAGTAGCTTCCATTTATTAGACACATAAAAGTGCCACACACTAGGCTAGGCATTTCCTGTGCATTATCTCATTTAGCTTTCACAACAAGAGAGAGGTATTATTATAACATGTATTTACAGATGAGGAAGCTAAGACTCAGAGAGGTTATGTAGCTTGTCTAAGGTTGTGCAGCTGATGAGTGGCAGAACCAGAATTTGAACTTAGGTCTTTGACTCTAAAGCCTGTGCTCTTAACCACTGTGCTGTGCTCTTCTGACACACTGGTCTCCATAAATGGCAGCAGAGGCTAAGGAAATGTGAGCTTTGAAGGCTTTCAAACTGGCATGAAAGATTGTTCTGGGCCGGGCTCATTCACTTAGGTACAAGAGTTAAGTGTGCGACCTTGGACCTAACAGATGTGAGTCCCAGTTTTTGCTCAGCCATTAGCTGTGGCTTGGGCAAGTAAGTCAAGGCACTTGACTGCATGAGTTGCCTATCAGCTAAGCAGAAGCCATAGTAATGGCCACCCCATGGGGCTGTTGTGAGTTAGTAGAGTTAATGGCTGTAAAAGGCTAAGGTCAGTCCCTGGCACCAAGTGCTCTTTTGGTGTTAACGGAATCATCTTCTGTCTTGTAGTAATAATAGTTACCATGGCACTGTACAGGGGGACTGTTATTTTGGTTAATTGGAAGTTTGATTCATTGATCTTGACTTTCTTGAAGGAGCAGCTATACTTAATTTCTTCACTTCCTCACTGGATATTTGATGTTTGCTCCTCAAGCCACCTTGGTCTGATCTCTGTCCCCACCTTGTGTGGGGGGCTGCTGAGTACCTGGCTCACAGCCTTTCTCCTCCCTTGGCCTCTGGGCCACGTCTGATTATGTTAACAGCACCACCCTGAAACTGTCTTCTTTCCTCCTTGTCTCCGCGCATTATTCTTAGTTGTTCTCCTTTTCTGGTGCCCTTCCGCTACCTGCCCCTTAAGTCTTGGTGCTCTCCAGAATTCCATTGGAATCCTTCTCTGGTTAGTCTCTGTTCACTCCCTGGGCAAGATCACTTTAGTGATAGTCTGGCCATTTCTGAATCTTTTTTAGCCCTTCTTGCTCTCTAAACTCTGAGTCTTTATTCCAAACAATTTTCGCCTGTTGTCACTGTGTAGAGTTAGCTTTTAGCTCTTCCCTGGGCTGTTGCATCCCGTCTTCAGGAAGATGTCTTCCCTCTTCAGTTCTTCCTCCATTCTACCACTAGATTAATCACATCAGACGCTCTCTTCCCTCCTCATTCCAAGATGCTTCTGTGGCTCCCAGTAGCCACAAGGCAAAGGTGTAAACTCCTCAGGAAGGCATGCTGTGCTCTTGGTAAATCAAGTATCAGCCTACTCCTCTAGCCTTGTCTCTGGCTGTTCCGGAACCTGCCAGACCCTCTACACACCTCTCAACTTTGCCATACCATGCCTACTGCCAGGAATCCCATCAACCCCTTCCCCTGGCAAACGCCCTTCCTGGCCTTTAAGACTGTTCTCAAGTCTGAAAAAGTGTCTCTGACACGTTTCCTTTTTTTCCTCTCTCCCTTCCTGGCCAAAGCGCCCTTCACCTGTGTGCCCAGATGCTTTGTGCACTTGCTGGTTGAGCACTTAAGGCATGGGGAGTAGGGTTTCCTTGTCCCTTTGTGGGCTCTGGGCTCCCAGAGAGCAGATCGTCTTTGTCACCTGTGCCCTGCACCATGCCTGGCCCCAGTCAGTGTTGAGTAGGTAGGTGCTGAGTGAAGGACTGACTCTGGGACAGCTCCACCCAAATGTCAGCACATCCCAGCTGTACTCTTCATTGTCACTCCCAAGTCTGTGCCCCTCCGCAGTTCCTGAGCTACAGGCACCGTCGTGCACCTGGCTGTCCACACTGGAGCCCAGCTTCCCTTGACTCCTCCTCCTTCACTCACTACGTACCTTTGTTTTTCACTCAGGAATCCTCTGTGCCACCCTCTGTGCTTCCCGGCTTGGGCTCAGACCCTTTCTCATCTGTCACTAACTTCTGCAAGTGGCCGTCTGACCAGTCACATTGTTTGTCATCTCTCCCTCTTCAGTATTTCCTTCCCACCACAGCCACACCTGAGTCATCCTGTGTGATCTTGTCATCTTTCTTCTTCCCTGCTGCCTCCAGAACAAGCCGAAGTCCTCGGCAGGCGTCACCTCCTGGCCTGCCCCGATGCAGTGTCTGGCCCCATCTTGCTGCGCTCCTCACTACTCCATCCTACCTCTGGGGGCTCCATCCAGTGCGACATCTGGCCCCCAGCTGTGTGGTGAGCTCTGTGTCGAATGTGACTTGCAACCTCTTGGCTTTAGGCAGCAACTCCGACCGCCCATTTGGTGTAGATCTAAGCAGATGCTCACGTCGAGACTGACTCGCAGTGGGTTTCCTCCGCCCCAGCCGCTCCGTTCACGGTCCCCGTGGAGGATGCTGCCCACAGAGGCCTTTGGGTGGTGTCAAGTGACAGGTGCAGTCAGTAAGCTCTCTGCGCCATAGTAAGATAAACATTCCTTTGCCAAAAGCTCCGTTTTCCTTTCAGACTTGCTAGCTGCTTGTCTTTCTGCCTTGGCACCGGCCTTGGGAGGTCCTGTTTAGCATAGGACGTGCTGTCGGTGAGCCCTCCCTCAGGCTGCCTTTTCGAGAGATTCTTATGGGGCAGCAAATAGTGTAGATCGTAGCCAGAGAGCTGCCCCAGAGTGCTGAAAAGAATGTTACTCGTGCAGCTCCAGTTAGAATTTATTTATTTTTTTAAATTTAAATGTTCAAATAGCTATGTAATTATTTTTATTCCACCTCGTTACAAAAAAGATCTGTGGTCATTTACAGTAAAACACATATTTCAATATTTTAAAAAATAAGGTTGTTTCTGAAGTGATAGGCCTTACTTGAAAATAAAATAAATAAAAAACAAGGTTGTGAGAAAATTAAGGTAGAAAATAAGATAAAGCTCAGGGTAATGTTAATATCCAAAGTTTATACATTGCTAGTGGTAGGCCTGAAATTTGGCTCCAAGCATTCCAATTAATTAATAATAATTGCTTGTATAGACAGCAATAGAGTGGTCTAAGTTCCCTAGTCATCAGAATCTACATCACCCCAGATGATTAATCTAAGCCAATCACAGTTAGAATTTAAATCTTAGGCCACCTCTTTTGTTGGTCTACAGCTAGGAAAGTGTGAGAGTTGCATTCATAGCTGTAGGCCTTACAAGCCCCGCCCACCCGTGTATTAACTAGATACAGTTTTAGACCTTCGATGGGACTAGCACAGTGTTAAGAACCTGGGCTTTTGATTTAATTAAGAGTCCAGCAGACCTGCATCGAGTCCTTGCCTTGCCACTTACTAGTCGTGTGACTTTAGAAAGTTATTTATGCTTTCTGAACCTTTGTCTACTCATTTGTAAAGTGGGGATAATAATAGCATCTACCTCATGGGTGCACTGTAAGGATTAAATATGATAATATATGGAAAATACTTAATAGCAGTGTCAGGTATTTAGAAGAGACTCAGTAAATGTTAGCACCTATCTTTGTTGAGGTTATTACCGATATTTACTTGTCACCCGAGCTCCGGTTTTGCAAGTCTTGTTGCAGAGATAATTGTACAGGCTTACCTCACAGGGTACAGGGTGTGGATTAATTAGTAAAGCATTTCATAAAACCTTTGTGTGCAATAGATTAAGTATGAATATGATTAAACTTGGTCTGGTTAAAAAGACTTTTCACATAGGGAGCTGTGTTCGGGGCAGGTGACAGGCCATGTTGTAAGTATGGTTGGTGCCCAGTGAAATCATTCTGATAGGACAGAATCTCAGTTGGCCTTGCAGCCTGAAATATCACACATGTGAAAATGCACAGCATTTCCATACCGTGTTTCTAGGAAAGCCCTGACAGAGTCCAGTCGTACAAAGTAGTTTTGGAAAGCAGCTGTAGTGTGTTGTGTGCTTGCCCCTTTCTCCCTGAGCTACAGTAGAGTTATGTGAGTGGCACATGAGTGTCCTCCCCTTTATTTGGTACAGTCTGATGCTGGCAGTGCCCTGGAAGCTTTTTCCAGTACATTCGGAGGACTTGCCTGTAAGTACTAAGGAAGAATTCAAGTAGCCCACGGTCCTTGCTTCTTTTGGAGGCCTGGAGGGTGGTTGTCATATTTGTTGACTAGTCTCTGAAGGGTGCAGATACCAAGGAGTAATATTCTAGAGTTAGCCAAAACCAAGAGAAGAATGAATTAGAAGAATAGAAAGTGTGCCTTGGATCTGAAGTACTGCAGCTTAAGAGCAAGCCTCCCGAGGAGGGTGTCGCCAAAGAATGGTGTCTAAAGCAGGATCGGCAATCTGTGGCCCTTGGGCTGGCCTCTTATTTTTGAAAATAAGCTTTTATTGGAGTGAAGCTACACTTATGTGCTATTGATGGTTTCTTTTGTGCTCCAGTAGCAGAGTTGAGTAACTGTGACAGAGAGACCACATGACCCACAAGCCAAAATCTGGCTCGTTACAGAAAAAGTTTTCCCACTCTAGTCTAAAACATAGGCCTTTTCATTCTCTATTATTAGGACTTGGGATCATAGAGTGGTGTTTAAGAGTGTGGATTTTAAGAGATGAAAGATTTATTCGATCTGAAGAGAAACCAGAGTATTAGAGTTTGGATTTTAAAATCGGACAGCTCCAAATTCATATCCTAGCCCTGCCGCTAACTAGCTGTGTGACCTTGGACAGGTGGCTTAGCCTCTCAGTGCCTCAGCTTCTTCTATAAAATTGAGTTCATAATTAGAACCTGCCTTCCTAGGTTATCAGAATCCAATGAGGTAATGCACAGAAGGCATTTAGTGTAGTGGCTGTCATGGATTAAGAGCTCTGTAAATGTTAGCTGCTATTTTTGTAATGATCCTGTGGGTCTGCAAATCCTTTTCCACATGGTGCTGCCCTCAGGCAGATGCCAAGGGAGTGGGGCAAATCCATCCTAAACCTGCCGCTACTGCTCAGAGAGGAGAGCAGGGGATTTCGTGAGTATCAGCCCAGGAAGTGGGGCGACGCCTTTGTTCGTGGGCACTCTGATCTTCACAACACTCTGCTCAAGATGGTCAACAGGCAGTACTTCCTGGTCAATTACTTTGTAAGGTACAAATACAAATACAGGAGTCCAGTCTTTGGATTTTATTGCCCCCGTCTGTGACGTTTCCTTGTTTGGTTAGGAAGTACTTTGCCCCTCCCGCCATGATTCCAGGTACTATTTTAAACTTGGAATTTCGATGAATCCTCTTTGTTCATTCATTCATTCAACATTCGTTGAGTGCCTGCTGTTTGCTAAGAACTGTTGCATGTTCCTGCCTAATGAAGGACATAGTATAGTGCTTGTGGATTTGTTTGCTGCCACCTTCTTGGCTACGTGGCTAGAAGTTCTGGTTAGTTTTGAAAGGGGTAACTCACCAGTAATATGCCAAATCCGGGAACTTTCATTGTATTTGCTTGATTTTATTTTGGAGAAGCAGAGAGAAAGCAAGCCATGTTTCATCATCTGTTAATGCCTGTTCTTAGGGCAAATGGAGGAAGTCAGGAAACAGGTTGTCCAGTTGTCTGCAAGGAGGGCCAAAAAAAAAAAAAATGATGTTTGGCTCTTAGGGGTCCTTCAAAGTAGACCAGGAAAAACAAAACGGGCTCTTACAGAGCTCAGGACTTAACCTTAAAGCAACAGCAAACTCAGGAGAAATAGGAAGTAGAGGCCTCAGCCAAGAAGTGGGCCAGTACCCTCCCCGCATCTGCGCCAGGTCGGATCCAGTGGCTCTGCCCCTCTTAGGAGTAAACCCTGAATCTGAAGAGAAGCTGTAACTGAGCTTTAGGAACATAAGGCACATTTTCCAGGCTGGTTGCATTGGTGGTAGAAAACCGCTGTGTAGCCAGAGATTAGAGGAATAAACAAGAGAGGAAAGCTAACAGCATGGGCCAGTGAAAATGGCATAAAACAGGCCTTCCAGGGCATGATCGCTCTTGAAGAGCAGTGATTTCCTCGAGTCTTCTGGAACACCTGGGTTTAGCTGTGCTTTGTCACTACCGTCACTACCAACTGGTGCTCTTAGTCAGGTAGGATCTGACCCTGTCGTAGGGTCAGATCCTGCGCTTCAGTTCCTACCGCACTCCCAGTGCGTCTGGGCCCGGGGGCCTGTGCGCCTTCTCCCTGCGTTGTCACCAGCCTTGTCTCGCCTCCACGCCCGCACCCCTTGCTCCCGCTCTGCTCTGCTTTAGAGCTCTCCACGCGGGCTATTTGCTATTTCCTCCTTCCGGAAAGCCCATCCCCATGGCTAACTCCTAGTCTTTCTTCAGGGCTCTGCTTAAAACATCTCTTCCTTAGAGACTCTCTAGTCCTTCTGTCAGAGCCTCCCAGCACATCCAGTATTTACCCTTTGCAGTTCTCATCACGCCTGAAACTATTTTTTTGATGTCCGCGTCTCCAAAAAGCTCCATTAGGACAGGGACTGTGTCTTTTTTGTTGAATGTTTGGCATGTTATAATTGCTCGCCACTGACCAGAAAGAACAGTGATTTGTAAAGGGTTTAAAAAAAAAAAAAAAAGACAAGCTTTAACCTTCTGATTTGGTTTGGTCTTATTTTCCAAATGTCTGATTAAAATATTTTATTATTTCACAGGCACGCACATAATACTTGTAAGCGATTCTCTGTGTATGCGGTGGACAAGTCTCATTTGCTTTCTCTTCTCCCCACAGAATGAGATGTGCCTGGCCACTCAACAGCTTTCTAAGCAACTGCTGGCATATGAAAAACAGGTAACTTGATATTTATGTGGCATATGATGCAATGCTCAGGACTGTCTTTTTTTTTTTTTTTTTTTTTTTTGAGACAGAGTCTTACTCAGATGCCCCAAGTAGAGTACAGTGGCATCATCATAGCTCACAGCAACCTCAAACTCCTGGGCTCAAGCGATCCTTCTGCCTCAGCCTCCCAACTAACTGGGACTACAGGTTCATGCCACAATGCCCGGCTAATTTTTCTGTTTTTAGTAGAGACACGGTCTCACTCTTGCTCAGGCTGGTCTCAAACTCCTGAGCTCAAGCAATCCTCCTGCCTCAGCCTCCCAGAGTGCTAGGATTACAGGCATGAGCCACCGCACCTGGCCCAGGACTCTCTTAAGTGGAGTTCTTTTAAAAGAATTCTCCAAAGACACTCTTTAGAGACTTTCAATTGTTTTTTTTTTTTCCCCATAGTTTTTTTGTCTTTTCCTTCCACTGATTAAGTTCTAACTGGAGATTATCCCAAAGTCTTTATGAGGTATTCTAATTAGCCACCAGAAGTAATCAACTTCCCTTGAGGGTTTATAGTCTTGGAGGAAGCACAAGTGAATTGATACTAACGATTCTAGGAAATAAACACCTAAATAAAGGGATCATTATGTTCAACGGAAAGGTGATGACCAACGAAGGGATGGCCAGGGACGGGCAGTTGACACTCCTGACGGCGTGTGCTCTTGGGAGAAGACAGGAAGTTGATGTGGGGGGCTAGTGTTTTGTGGGTGAAGACGCAGTGCTGAATTCCCTAGCATTCAGGTAACACCTGGCTCTTTTATTTTTTGATCTTAGAATTTTGCTCTTGGCAAAGGGGATGAAGAAGTAATTTCAACACTCCACTATTTTTCCAAAGTGGTGGATGAGGTAAGATAGCAACATGGGAAATTTGTATTTGATTCTTTCTTGAACTTTCTTCCATCTTTATTTTGGCCTACTTTCCATTTTAAATATCTGCTTAAATATCTGAGAAGATATCTCAACTTGTTGATCTTCCAAGGTTCATTTTATAAGAGGTTGTGTATTACGTTTGTTTCTGGTTTGAGGGGAAAAGCTTTGATAAACATGAAGAATAGAACAAAAGATAGATTTCTAAGAATTCAGTTTCCTAGGGAGGGTGTGTTAGTTTCTCAGGTCTGCCATAATGAATTACCACAACTAGGTGGCTTCAAGCAACAGAAATTTATTCTCTCACAGTTCTTGAGGCCAGGAGACTGGAATCAAGGTGCTGGCAGGGCCACTCTCTCCAAAGGCTCTAGGAGAGAATCCTTCCAAGCCTTTTCCAGCATTTGGTGGCTCCAGGCATTCCTTGGCTTGTGGCAGCATAACTGCAATCACAGCCTCTGACTTTCCACCCCACCCCATGTTGTTCCTCTTCTGTGTCTTTTCTTCTTATAAAGACACTTGTTTTTGGATTTAGGGCCCACCTGGCTAATCCAGGATGATCTCATTTCAAGGCCCTTCGTTACAACTTCAAAGACCCCTTTTCCAAATGTTCTGGGTGGGTGTGTCTTTTGTGGGAGGGCACAGTTCAACCCACTAGAAAGGGCTTCATACAGCTGTTCTTGTAGCCGTGTTGTATAATGTATTTGTAAAAAACACATATCATTATTTAAAAAGTGTGTAAATTATAATTGTAAAAAACAGGAGTTCAAATACTGCTGGTGCTGGGCAGAACTCTGCAAAATTAGGTAGGTTTAAACAGTTCCATCTTTTAAGGAGTTTGCAATACTTAATAATAGAAAATCTTGATAAAGAGTAAACCAAAAAATATGTAGATGTCACTTGACTAATTACTGATCTGCAGTAGGTGCTATTTTTAGTTTACAAAATGAGAAACATTCACAGAAAACTATACTGGTTTCATTTTCATTTATTCAACAAATCAGTTCAACAAGCTGTTATTCATTCAGCAAGCATTTATTGACCACCTACTATTTAGCAGACACTATTCTAGGCACTGGGGATATAACGGTGAACAAGTCATCCAGTTCTTAACTGAGCTTTGTCCTCTACCCCACTGAATAGTAGGAAAAAGACAATTCTTTTCTCCTACTATACTTGTAACTCTCAACACACTTTTCTGGGCACCAAAAAGTATGGGTTTTCCCCACACCAAGCAATTCTCTGACACCAGCTGAGTGTTCTATGATTCAGTTCTGACACGAACCAGAGTTAGCACAGACCTTACAGGTTAAGGGCTCAGTCCCAACTTCAGGTCCCAATTGCAAGTCCCAGATTGCCATCTGTACTTCTGAATGACTATAAATTGGGGTTCCCACCATCCGCTCCTTGGGTTTGACAGTTTGCTCACAGATGGCTCACAGAATTCAGGAAAACACTTGCTTGTATTTACTGGTTTATTGTATAATAAAGGATATAATAAAAGATACAGGTGAACAGCCAGATGGATATATAGGGCAAGGTATGGGGGAAGGGAGGTGGAGCTTCCATGACCTCTCTGGGCATGTCACCCTCCCAGCACTGCCACCTGTTCAGCAACCTGGAAGCTCTCCAGACTTGTAGTTCAGGGATCTTTGTGGAGGCCTTATCATGTAGGCACGGTCAATCTCCAGTTCCTCTCCCTGGAGATGGGGGGTGGGGCTGAAAGCTGCTAATCATGGCTTGGTCTTTCTAATGATCAGCCCCCATCCTGAAGCCCACCAAGATTTGCCTCATTAGAACAAAGGACACTTCTGTCACCCAGGATATTCCACGGGATTAGAGGCTCTTTGTGAGGAACTGGGGTCAAAGATCAAATGTTAGCACAGAAGGCACTCCCGTCACTGAGGAAATTACAAGGGTTTTACGAGTTCTGTGCCAGGAACTGGGGGCAGAGACCAAATATGTATTTTGTATTATGTCAAAATATCACACCCACTACTATAGCTCTTTCTGAAATATATGTTGAAATGGGTGGAGGATAAATAGAAAATGTAATTATAGAAGAGCAAAAAGTGATTTTTGGAAGACGGGGAGAAGGATTTTTCTTAACAGTGGATAAATAACCCAGGGGGAGAAGGAGGAGGCAGCGCCCACTGAAGTCATGTGTTTCCTTGAGTAGAAGGGAGTTGCTAAGGAAGCATGGTTAGTTGTCAAAACCCCAGAACCAAGATTTCCAGTTTGAAATATTTACTCACAACCATGTTTTCATGGGCAGGAATGATGATTCTCTTAATGGGGAGTGAGTCGTTCCTAAAGGATGGAAGTGCAGTTTTACAGGTATTATCACCACTTCCTGGAAGGTAGCACCATAGGGAGTTTTCAAACAAGCTTTGTGGTGTAGAGAAAGTGAGAGCAGTTAGCTCAGGTGGGGTCTAGATCTGGGAAGAGGACAGTAGCTTTTGAGGTTGTTTTCTCTACCCGGGCCTAAACCAGGTTGAAATATTTTTAAGACAAGTTCTTTGAATCCAAAATTGAAGAAAAACTCAACTGAAAGAGATTTATGTGGCTTGAATTTAATAAAATGCCTTGGAATGAGATCTCCCATTTTGTAAGTCACATGGAGATTTCCATGCATGGTGATTTCCCCAAAATCAAAGTTTCTGGATCACTTCCTTGGAGTACACCTGAGACAGAAAGTCATTGTCATTACAGATTCCATGGATTGAATGCCGAGCATGTATGTGTCAGGCACTCTGTCCTGAGTGTTTTCTGTTCATGTTACAGTCTTATCCTCACGTGCCTTAGCCACGCAAGGAGCATGGCATCATCCCTGCTTTCTGTGTGGTGATGCTGAAGTGCTGAGAGGTGGTCCAGGCTCTTTCCACTCTCCTCAGTGAACGTGGTTAAAAGAGATTGTCCTGTACGTGTCAAAAGCCCCAAGGCAAAAAGTCGATGACACAAACCCCGTGATCCTTCGGAGGAAAATGAGTAGCCAGGAAATTTGCCATTCTTGAAGTACAAAACCATTGGAAAGCCGCTTAATCTCTCTGAGCTTTGGTTTCTTCATCATAAATGGCAACAGTGGGAATGCTCACTTAATTGGGCTGGTATGTAGATTAAATTAAATAATATATATCAAAATATTAAGCACAGAGCCACGTATGTATATGGTACTTGCACTTGCTGACATTTATTCAATTAACTGTTAATGAAAAACAGTCCATTTCGTATGGAAGTTATTCTGGAAAAATAAGCGACACATTCTGTCCATGCATTTACTGGCATGATTATCCCATGTATTCCCCCAGAATAAAGCTGCTGTGCTTTGACTTGACTGAGAGATTGGGAGAACATTGACAGCTTGTCCTAACGCTCCCCTGCCTGGCAAATGGTGGACCTTAGCAAATGGCGGACTTTAGTCAAGTCTTTAAGCTGATCAGATTGGCCTCTGCAGCCACAGCCCTGAAGGACCAGACGTGTTGGGAGATCTGTGTGCAGAAGGGTGATGCATGTGTGTGACTTCTGTTACTGCTGAAGGAAACTTTGCCACATGTGGACTCCAGAAATGATTGCTGGGTGATTTCCCCTTAGTCACCCAGCAGGAATCCCAGAATATCTGCAAGTCTGAGGCCCAGTGGGAGAATCCCTTCCACGTGTTTGTTCAGTGCTGACGTCTAGACTCCCAAACACTTGAAGGTTTGGCAGCTTCGTGAGCGTGAAGGACAAACTCCATAGCCCAGGCCGTGTAAAGTGCATGAATCTTAGATCCCGACAGCCTGGGATTAAGATCCCAGACACACTGTTTATTTGCTGTTATTTGCCTGTCTATAAAATGGGGTTAATGAATAATACCTAACTAACTGATGGAGCGGGTGAAAACTAAGTGCTATAAAGCACCTAAAGCTGGCACACACAGAGTGCCGAATAGCGATAGCATTGATGGTGATGATTTTTATTTCTCTTAGACCATTTTCAAAGACAAGTTTTAGCAAGTCCTTGAGGTAGAAGGGGAGAAAGAATCAAGAGTTGTTAAAATTCAAATCCATCTGGTAAAGAAGGTCACATTCCAATACAGTTATCTTGTTTTTAGAAAGGTCCTTCTCTAAAGAGCAGAGGCCTGACATCCGACAGAGCTGTTTCCTTACGGAGCATTCTTTCTCCAGAGTAACTCCAGGCTCACAGCCCGCTCTGGTTTTTGGAGTGGTGGGTTCCCAGCAGACCTGTCTTTCAGGTGTGACTTCAGCCTGTCTGGGAATGAGAGAGCGGACGGTGTCCTGGCGGGGTGCCGAGCACTGTCAAGCACGGGCAGTAGGCTGTGTTCACTGCAGGCACATTTAAGTGTTCCGATTCTCCTGCGAGGAGTGGCCCAGAGTGGGGACACAGAGCCAGAGGCCACACAGTGAGCAAAGAGTAACTGTGGGCCTGGAGACTCCTTCAGCAAGTTTCACTGGTAACCACAGTCAGTTAGATCCGTACATTTCTGTTTTTTGTACCGGTAGGCCTGTATCATTTGCTGCTTTTTGAAGGGTTTTTGTTTGCTAAGGAAGCTGTATAACCACATAGAAGTGTTCAGTGTGATGCCTTGGTGAAATAAGACTGTCAGTAATAATGTATATAATTTTCTTCAATAGAGTTCTCTTTCTTTCAGCTTAACATTCTCCATACAGAGCTGGCTAAACAGTTGGCAGACACAATGGTTCTACCTATTATACAATTTCGAGAAAAAGATCTCACAGGTAAAGTAACTGAGTTCGGTGCCAGTTACCTTCAAAATAATGTTTAATTCACTTAATTCTTACTGTATTAATTTCTGTAAATGTATGAATCATTGAGAAATGCCTTCCTTTTTGAGCAGTTCAATTCAGCAAACTTTCACTGACTGCCTACTGTGTTCCTGGCTCACCTTAAGAAGGTCAAAGGCTAATAAAAAGATAGACGTGGAAATGGATCATTGTAATGTCATGTGATGAGGGCAGCAGGACAGAGAGGCACAAGGAATAGAAACAGCACATAGAAAGGCCTGATTACTTTTTGGGGGGTTAGGGTGCCAGGGAAGGCTTCCTGGAAAAGGTGATCTCTGAGCTGGGATTTGAGAGATAGATAAATATTTACCAAGTAGGAGGTGATATAGGTTAGGGAACATTTGTAAAAGCATGCTGTTCTTGGGGAAGTGTTTTAGAATGTAAGGGGGCGGGGTGGAGAGGGGAGGATGGGACGGGGACCAGGCTTTCTCCATGCTGAGCTCTGGAAGTGCAGCCATGAGGACAGATGGGTCCCTGCTTTCGTGGAGCTCACAGTTAATGAGAGAGGGAATCTGACTAGTGCAGAGAGCCTAGCTGGCCTTTTGGACTCATTTTGCTTCTTCAACTAAAATAAAACTTTAAGATAATTTTATATTTCTTAGAAATCAAGGTAGTCACAAAATGAATATTAAAAAAATGTATAATCTTAAAACAACTTAGGTAATGTTAGAAATGAGAATCCAAATTTTCTAGTCCTATTCTTCTTAAAAATATTTATTACTTTAAACAGTTATATTTTCTAGAACACTGATATAAAAAATTGCTGACCAAAAAAAGGCAAAACCTGAGTATTAAATGATCTGTTCAGTTTAATACGTCCTCTTTAAAAACATATCACTTAACTCTTTTTTTAGGCAAAAAAGTTGTAGTAAATCTAAGGGCAAATCTTAAAGGCGAAGATTTTTTCCCCTTGCTTTGAGGTCCCCTGTGACCTTGTCATCTGAGGCCGGGGGCAGTGGTAGGACAGGTGTAAAGTCTACCCAGGGTCAGTTTGGCAGCACTGATACTTAATAAAAAGTCAGCAGTGTATCAGTGAGCTTGGGTAAAGGCAAACCTCGACCGAGCAGAGGGGAGACTTCAGTGCGTCTTAGTGTTGCCTGTCTGTAACTGCATGCGAAGCCCAACCTGCTCAGTGCCGCTGTATGGGGATTATTCAGTCCTGAAAGCCTCACGGGGTACATTTTAAAAGATTTTCTCTAAGTAAAATCACTAGAAATGTGTGAAATATCATTTTAAAAACAAACCCCACATATGTTAGAAAGAAAATAATCATCCATCCCCCAAGACATGTCTTGTCAGATTTATGTTTGTTTAGGGGCGGCAGACCCAGGATGGAGAATGCCCAGCAGTGTTAATGGCAGTGGCACTTGTCAATCCAGAATGACTCAAGTTGTGGATTAGTAATAGTGTTTACCCAGGATGGTGATTTTTTTTTTTTTTAAGGAGACTAAAACTGCTTATTAGTAGTAAAAAGTATATATGAAAACAGTTAATCAAATATCCTTTTCTGATGCCACCAAGACATAAATTTGAAGCGTTTGGCCCAGGTCATATCCGAGTCAACATCAGAACCAAATTAGAATCTGGCCTCCCCTCTGCCTAGATGGTAGTGTTTTATCTTACATTTCATTGCCTTTTCTTCATTTAGCCACCAATACAAGCACATAATCTGAATGAAGAGAACACAAGAGGTAGTAAGGAAGCTATTTAAAATTGATAAGTAAAAACATCTAAAACTCCACTCTAACAGGAAGTACAAGATGGGAGAGGGAAAAAAAAAAA
>RJWJ010017107.1:0-33479 GCA_004363605.1 Indri indri
ATATGTTCCTGGAGAATTGCCCCTTTTAACTGGGGCAATATTTATCACCCTGAAGTCTATTTTATTGTCTACGAATATGGCCACTCCAGCTCTCTAAAGCATACTATTTGTATGACATACTCTATCTTTTTACATTCAACCTATCTGCATTTATATATAAAGGTGGCATATAGTTGAGTTTTTCTTTTTTCTCCAGTCTAATATCTCTGCTTTTAAATTGGAGTGTTTAATCCATTTACACTTAATGTTAATTATTGATGTGGTTGGGTTTAAGTCTGCCATTCTGATTTGTTTTCTATTTGTCCCATCAGTGTTTTTGTTAATTCTCTGTTCCTCCTTTCTTACTTTCTTCTGGATTAATTAAATATTATTTAGAATTCTATTCTCATTTCTCTTCTGTCTTTTTAGCTGTGCCTCTGCATTTTTTTAGAAGAGCTAATATGATTTTTAAAAGAACAGAAACAAATACCCTAACACCCTCTGCCCCGGGGTATTTTATCAATATATTAAATGACGTAATGAGTCACGGAGGAGATCTGAGAATCCCCCCACTTCTGGATCCCACTAAGCCCTTAACAAGAGGGAAAAGCCATTCTCCCTGCTTTCTATGATTCTGAACAGTAAAAGAATTAATAGAGGTTTTTCTTTAAGTAATCTTTATAGAAGTCTAAGTCCCTGGACCGTCACAGCTTCCATGCTAAGAACTCTGATTTCTGCACATCTATTATGTTTCTTCATGGCTCTTCCATGAAATTCCTCCCTACTCAAGCAGGACTGGAATCTAGTCTTTGAAAATGGCTCCAAAACCAAGTCTCAGGCCTGGAGAGACGTGAACAAATCTAAGGCTGGCAAGGAGCTCCCTCTTGAGGTAGCCTTTATAAAAATGCTGAAGACTGTGCGATTTGTATGAATTAGTTGCAACAGTTCCAGTGTCAGGAGCTAATAAAATTCATCCAGAAGATGCACTGGCTAAATTATGGATGTGAATATTTTCTTGTTAGAAATAAATTCTAACTCCCAAAAGCCAAGATAATCTCTAGCATAAAAAAACAAAACCAAGAACAAAAATACACACAACATAATGCCTCACTAAACGCATCCCTTAAATACAAAATAGCAAAAAGCTAGAAATGCAATAACAATCAGAAAAATAAATGTGATTCCAGAGCTCTGGTGTTCCTGTTAGTTTTAGACATTGTTTTTTATCTTGAGCAGGAAAAGGGAAGTTTTCTCCAGAGAGAGAGGTGGGGTGTGGATGTATCACACGGTAGCTACGAGAAAGACTTGCAGTCAGAGGGGCCAGGGTTTAGAGGTTTAGATATTTAGATACAGATTCTGCCACTTGGCAGTTGTATGATCTTGAGGAAGTTTTTTGGGGTGTGTTTGTTTGTTTTTTTCTGAGGCAGCATCTCGCTCTGTCACCCAGGCTGGAGCACAGTGGTGTTATCACAGCTCACTGCAACCTCAAACCCCTGGGCTCAAGTGATCCTCCTGCCTTGGCCTCCCAAAGTGCTAGGATTATAGGCGTGAGCCACCGCTCCTGGCCGTGAAGAGATTTTTAAACCCTCTTAAGCCATGTGCAAAATAGGGATGATAAGAGAATCTACTCCAGAGGGTTGTGAAGAGAATTAAGTAATAAAATGCACATAAAGCCTTTAGCACAGGCCCAATGCAGAGAGCATTTATAAGACTCTTTGATGAAGGGCTAGACACTATTTTTTTTTTTAAATCACCAAATCAGCTTCTTGTGTCCTGGTTATTGCACCCTTTCAACTTCAGTTTAGAAAAAAAAAATTCGTTTCTAGACTTTTGTTTAACCATCATTCGGGAAGTCATCTGCCATATCAAAACCACAGCAAGCTTCTTTAAGGCGGTGTTCATCGGACACTTGAACCAGCACAGTCAAGTCAAGGGAAGTGTCGATTAGTCACTTGCCTGATTGTCACAGTTCAGCCAAACATACTGGCACAAGTTCTGCGCTGCATCTCTGCCTTGAGCTGCGGTGAGGCTGCCTTTCCAACTCCATGCCAGAGATGTGGAAGGACCATTTTCTGTTGGGATCTGTGATCTCGTTCCAAACTCCCTTGAACGACCAGCCTGGCATCAGAATACAGGCAATGCTTTCAGTTTTGTAAATGTAGCCCATGTTGGACTGCCGTTGGGAACCTCTTCGGTCAACTCTCAGTCTATTAATGTTATTTGTTTTCGTTTGTTTGTTGACTTGTTTGTTTTAGGTCTCTGCCTCTGCCTACAATATTCAAACAGCAAACGAAGCTGGGAACCCGGCAGGAAAGTCTGTAAGCTTTGAACAATACTGGAGAAACAAGGAGAAAAAGGCAGGAAGATAATGACCTCAGTTTCCAACAGATTAAATGGTAGGTGTTAGGAAAACACCCAAAAGGGAGGACCCACTAGAGAAATCGACATAATGGAAGACTGGAGAAAGACCTGGAAGGTAAAACAAGACCGGGGGGTCAGGAGTCATCTGGAAGTTCTGGCTCAGAGAGTTAAGTGGCTTGATATAGTATGAACCATGACTCGCACATTAAAACAAGCCTGCATGTTGGAATAGAGGGTAGAGTCTGCGCACGGTTGTGTGATCACACAGGGCTTTTGTGATAAAACAAGATATCCGTGCTCATGACAAGCCACTGTGGTGCCCTGGGCCCAGACAACGGGGGAATTATTTTCTCTCCTTTGCCATTAAGAGTACCTGGATGGGGAGAAAGTGAGAAATGCTGCTTTAAAACATCAGAACAAAACGCCCTGTCCCAGATGTGTGGCTCCGTGAAACCTTTCAGGTTCCCCCGTTGACCATTCAAAGTGCCTCTGACACACAAGTCTTCACCTGGGAGCAGGCGTGCATGAGGGACATGTAGAAGCTTCCAGAGGGCACAAGATGTTGCCCCACCTGGGAATCCAGGCGCCCCTCATGTCCTCACTATGGGGCAGGCCACTGACCCCTCTGCCAAGCGTGGCTCACCTGGCTTTAAAGGTGAGAAGACTCGGAGGCCCGTGAGGTGACAGGCGGAGCGATGCCGCGTGCCCAGGGACTTCTCTTTCCCGTGACGGATGAGCTACAGCAGGGCACAGTCTGTGCATTTCCCACCTTCCTCTGGGACCCAGGGAGGCCTGGGAAGGTCCCAAAGGTGAAAACAGAAGCCACACGTCGCATTTCCCAATGGCCTCCCCACAACATCTTTCCAAATCTTGATATGCCCTAGATAGAAAACTTGAAAGGGAAGGTGATAAGCGGGTAGCTTTTCAGATCAGGAACACTCACTCAGCGCTTGCAGTTTCCAGCTCTGGCCTTTGTCTCCGTGGACATCATGGCCGCAGTGAGCCATTGCATTAGGGTTGCCGGTGAGTCCTGTGGAAATGTTGCGTGTGGTCTCCCGGGGAGAAGAGATGATTGTGTGTATGTGTGCGTGTGTGTGTGTGTGTTAAAAGGGGTATTAGTCTGTAATTTGGAAGCACCAGCACAGAAATCTTAAGCTCTATTTTTCTAAATTAACTTTCAATAATTACAGCTCACATTCTATGAAATAGGTAAATATAATTATTCCCATTTTCTGAAAAGAAAACAGGTGCTACAGATGACTAACATCAGAGCTCTTCCTAACGATGATGTGTCTGACTCCAGAGCTTACGCAGGTCAGACTCCTTTTGAAGTCAGTAGACATCTCTTTTGAGAGCAAAGATTTCAGATGAAGGTCTTCTTTCAACTTGCAAGTTTTAAAAAGCAAATGTTTTTAAAATGGAGTGTATAGTTTGGTACAGAAATAATTACAAGCACAGAAAAACACCTGGTCTCCTCAGGTTGCAATGCTGTGTTCCTGGCATGCGGGGTCTGAGCTGGCTGAGCAGGGCAGCAGGGAGAGGGGAGCGCAGCCTGGCAGGAAGGAATCAGCAGAAGCCACTGTGGTCAGACAGAATCTTCTCCTCCACCAGAGGGGAACTGCTTGCTGGCCTGCTAATGCCAAGGGTGTCAGTACCTGGCATTGTACTCAAATGCTGCTGGAGCAGCTGTAGTCAAGAGTCAGAGATCTAGAAGCTTCCAGCCCATGCTTGAGTCCGGAGAACACCTGGACTTCCCAGGGTAGATGGCTGCCTATGTCCCACCTGCAGGTTTCCAGAGGGGGACCCCACTCCTCCTTGCTGTGGTTTCTAGCTTTCCCCCAGTGACCGGCGCACAGACAGCCCTTCCTGCCCAGCATGGCCTACCCTGTCCTTCCCTGTTCTTTCTCTCCTGTCCTGGGCCTTACAAGGGATCTAGCATGTTCCTAACAGGAGAACGGCTTCCATTTACTGATTCATCACCATGGCCCTAGCACTGGGCCAAGGGCTTTATCCAACACACCCCGTGAGATTAACCCTTGCAGGAATTCCCCTCTTTGTTTCCCCCATGTCACCCCTGACAGGTGCATCTGTGGGCATCCTGCTTTCATCCCCTGGCTCTTCAAAACCCCCAGAGGACCACTGCACAGCCCCTTTGCTTTGACAACTGCCTCCTCTGTCTCGGCAAATGGTGCCAGGCCCACCCAGTGGAAAATCCAGGGGTCGCTCCACCTCCACGCCCAGCCCTCAGGAAGCTCTACTGAGGCTGTCTCCAAAAACATGCACCCTCTTCTCTCATTGCCACCTCTGTCCTCTTCCTCTTTGCGCAGCTCCTTGGCCTACAGGAAGAGCCTCCTAGCTGGGCTCCCTGCTTCCGTGTCAGCCCCCTTCCATCGCAAAGAGAACATTCTCTTGGAGCTCCTCAGGGGCTGCCCATCCCACCCATGATGAACACAGACCTTAGGTGTCAGCCAGGAGGGCACCTCGTTAGAGACATTTTTTCCCTTGGCCACACATCTTATTTCCCCTCCCACCACCCTTGCAATAGTCTGTCCTTCAGCCTCCTGTTTGTGTGTAGCATTGCACTTATTAAAACTTGAAATTATTTTATCCATTTCTTTGTCCCTTGTTGTATTAGGACATACAAAATATGCATGTTGCTCGTGCATTACAACATATGTCCCATGAGCAAGGGTCTGTGCTTGTCTGTTCATGACTATACCCCAGATCCTCAATAAAGTTTTGTTGCAGGCTGAATAAATGATCTACCTGGTACTCGGAGTTTGTCCTGCCACCTCATTCCACCCCACGTGCCTCATTCAGCTCTCAACTTTTCAACTCTCTTGGTTTTAGTGGAGACGCTCCCACCAGCGTCTCTCCCTCCTGCCAGAGGAGGAGACCAAATGCCCTACCGGAGGCCTTTGGTTCCTGCCTCCTGGCTCCCTGGCACCTCCCTCGAGAACCACACCATCTAGAGGCTGAGGTGGAGCTCCTGGGTCACATTTCTGTCCCGCCAAGGCAGCTTCAAGATGCAAGACAAGTTACCAGCAATCCCGAAGTAGGAAGCCCGAGAATGGCAAAGGGAATCCATGATTCCTTGGGTTTGACCATTTTGTACCAACAACTCATCATCATTTCCTTTTCCAGACTGCCCGATACCCGGCCTCTCAGAAGAGGAAATGGGTCGGTCCTGGTTGGTAACTTCCTCCAGCACCTGAAAGCCCCGCTCCCTTCCCCCAGCTCCCGGGCTGGTCTGGCTCGGAGCCAGGGAAGCTCACACCTCCGTGTATGTTCTTGTCCTTCCCTTGGGATCTGCCTGGATGGTCCTGGGCTGGGTAGGTAGGTGGGCAGGTACACAGATGAGGGGCTCAGCTGCAGCCCCCCCTGACTTAAATCAGCCATGATATTGGGCAGGTTACCCTCCCTTTCTAAATTCCATCAGCAGATGAGAGAGAGTACCTGACACATCTGGTGTGAGGACTAAGGAAGAAAATGCATCTAAAGTGCTGAGCGTGGCACCCAGCACACAAATAGGAGAAATTCCTGTCGTGTGAGCGTCGCTAGCTGGGTGTGTGTGAGGGGTAGAAGGGAGGTGATGCCTCTCTTCGTAGGAAAACCCCAATCCTGGTTCCCCTGGTCCTGAGCCTGCTTCTGCAAGAGGCTGGTCTCTGCCAAGGCCAGTTACCCTGTGTGGCCCCACAGCTCCCTCCCCACTAGCAGGCTGTTGCCCGGGGAGAGGGGATGGGGACTGTTTCAGGAACCAGCCACCTGGTGTTAAACCCAAGGAACTTCATTCCGTTTCTGTGGGCACATTTTATAAACCAGTCAAGGCCATTTGGATTTTTCCTAAGGTCTTCTCGAGGGCTGGCAGCTCACTGAGCCAGGGGCCCTGTGAAATGAGAAACAGTCTTGACTGCTGCACCCAGGCCACGGTGCACACTAGGACCCCACTCCGGTTGCGTGACCTTGTGAGCAGTGGACCCCCCTAACAATACTAACATTAAGTTAGCATGCGTCTTTGTTCATGTCCTCCCCACAAAGTGTGTCTGTTCTCTAAAGAAGGTGGAACCTAACTTAAAGTCATCAGGCAGAGGATGCACAGCCACCAGCCGAAATGCAGGAAGACGCCGTGCTGTGGACACAGCTGACTGCGACTGTTCCCAGGCTTGTGGCCCAGGGCCACCGATTTCCCCTCTCGTCCCACTTCCCACTTGCCAAACATTTCTCTCACACTGGGATGAGGAGATAGGAGAGGGAAATGTGAAATGTAAATCACTCATTGTTTTTTTCATATTGACTAAGAGCAAGCTTTCAGCATCCTCTAAGGATTAGCAATACCTGTGTCCTTCCCCGGTCCCTAACATGCGAATAGGCTTTGTGCAGGGGGAGGAGAGGAAAGACGGTGGCTCTTCCTGGGAAGACAGCCGCTCCCCAGGTGCATACAGATGCACGCATGCTTCCCGACAGCTGTGCTGAGAAATGCGGGAACGGCAAGGAAATACAGAAAGCTGGCTTTGCCCGATGGAACAGCGGGAACACTCCGATGGGTGGGTCTGCAATGAGCATCGCTTCCCTCACCATCGGTCCATCTTGTCACGGTCTTAGTAACAACGTGGGACGGAGACGGAGCTTGGCTTGCATGAAAATCTCATGGACACCTTTGGGCTGCCATCATCCGAAGACATCCAGGCAATGTCCTGAAACAGTCACTGGGGCTGGGGCTCCCTAAAGACTGTCCTCAGGAGGCATGCTGGGGCCTCACATCTGCGCCATCAAGGCCCCTCCCCATCTGCTTCAGGATGGGGGTCCTTGCAACTAGGCAGCCTCTGTTCCCTAAAGGCCAATACCCCTGGGGGCTTTTAAAATAATACTAATAATGTATTTGAGCTCCAAGCCACCTTTCTGCTCAGCATCTCAAAGTTCCTTGGATGTACGTGGAAGTTATTAAAGCCCTCAAAGGTGAGATGGATGTTGGTGGTTCTGCCTGGAAGATTCACAACCAGCTCGGTGGCAGAGCGAGCCCTGGTGACTTCATCAGCCCTGCTGTCCACTGGAAAGAGGCAGTTTGTCACTTGCCCCAGATTCTGCCACAAGTCATATTTGGTTAAATATATGAGGGACCACATGCTAGGCACATTTTACCTTTGAAATCCAAAACGGCTATGAAAAAATTTGATTATCCCTGATACTTATCTCTTTTGTAATGCGACTCTAATTATTATAAAAGTGGAATTTGAAAATCATGATAAAAAATGTAGGGGAACAGATTAAATAAAAAGCTACTCATTTCCTGAGACTTTGATGAGACATTTTCCTCTCCTGGAAAATTTTCTCCACTGGGCCCTCTCCCAGTTCAGTTTCAGTCAATAATTCACTTCTCCACCAAATACGCAGCCCCCACCATGTGCGAAGCACAGTGCATGGAATACAAAGGCCACACTCGTGTTTTGTCCCTGCGAGTACCACAGTGGCGGACTGTCAACTTAAGAGGCCACAGATGCACTGCAGGGAAGTAATTCTAAACACAAACCGGCAAGGGTGGCCCGTCCTTTGAGCAGCACCCTCGCCGCACTGTTCCTGCTGCTGCCGCCGTTACTTCTGCCCCGGGCAATGAGCCGACCACTTCATATGTGTCCATCTGATTTGACTCTCCCAGTGACCCTGTGAGGGAGGCATGAGCGTTCTCCCCACTTTACAGACGTGAAATCGGCGTAAGAAGTTTAAATACCGTGCCATGGCCACAGAACTCGTAAGTGGGAGAGATGGCATTGGGAGCCACGTCTCGATGGCTCCAAAGCCAGAGCTCTTCCCTGCGTATCTTACGGACAAACACCCGGACAGCACCAGCCTTCCCAGAAATACACAGAACTCGGGACTGTGCCGCTCCCACCGCCTTGGCACAGCCTCCTGGCACAGCTGAACTCCACGTGGCGGATTTAAAATGTTCTTGGGGCAGTGGGAAAGAAAACCAGTATGCCATAAACCGTTGAAGCTGACTCGACGGTGCCAAACAGCAGATGTAACTCATTTCCCCACTAATATTTTCAATGAATCAACCAGAGCTTACTTCCCACCCTCTCTGATCTCTGCTCAAACAAACGTCACCTCCTCAGTGAGGTCGTCCCTGACCACGAGATGTAAAGTCCTGGCCGTGGCCTGCCTACGCCTTTCCAGTCTGTCCTGCTCACCCTGCTTCGTTCTTCACCGCACTTAAACCCACCCAAAGTTCCACATTACTGTTGTTGTCCTTCTCTTCCCGGCAGATGGAAAGCTCTACAAAAGCACAGGCTTTGTTTTGTACGTTGTTGTGTTTCTCGTACTAGAGGTGCCTGGCCCATATTACACGTGATCTGTTAAATGAACGGATACATCACTGAAATCTTAAAGTGAACACGCTGCTGTGTGCAGCACAGAGACAGTAGGTGCACAGTACCAGGTTGGACACTATGGCACTACTGCCCTCCATGATTGGGCCATCGACGCCTGTCACATCACGCGTGGGCTCTGCCCTCTCACCGCAAGCGCCTCGCAGCTCCTGCTGCGTGTTTGCCCATCACCTGCCGTGCCCTGGGGTTTCCTGGCCTTGGAATCCCACTCAACCCACCCGTAGTCCGGGCTCAGCTGAAATGCCAGCTCTTCCCTGAATCCAACCCATCCCTGTCCTCCGCCTTCAAAAGAATGGCTCTTCTCTCCATAGCACGGCACTTTCCTGCCCCTCTACTAAATCACTGATTTCATGATGCCTTGCAGACATTTCTGGTGTTCTTCCAACCACCTCCAGGACAAGATCCTTGTGCCTTATCCAGTTTCCTACTCTCACAGGGCAAGCAAAGTTCTTTGCCTAGTAGGCATGGAATAAAATGAATGTGTGGCAGAGAGCAGGTGATGCCAGCTTCCCCGTGGTGGGGCATCAGTGTGCCGGGCTCAGGGCCACGGCAGGATGCTCTGACAGGTAACATCTGGAGTTCAGTGAAATGTTACTTAACTCAGTCGTCTTTAAATCTTGTCTTCTTTCTAGACGCAGTCAAAAAGGTAAGTCACCTTGGTCTATTGTTGGGCAGTATTTTTTGTGGGAGTAGAGTCCAGATTTGAAGGCAAGAGTTGAACTGGCATTGAAAGGCATCCAGTGTTCATTTGTGCTATGCACACCCTGAGGTACCAAGAGACCTGAGTACGTTTGCAAGTAAATGTCAGACACACGGTAACTAAACCAGTATTCCCAGGATCTTTCCACTAGCAACCCGACAACAACGAGCGCTGCCAGGGGTCGACCGCTCCCTGCACTGCAGGCTGCGGGCTCCGAGCTTCAGGGCGCGTCACTGCTGCCTCACACGGACGCGTGCAGAGGATGTTTATTCCCGCCATCATTATTAGTACCCTCCTCCCAGGAGTATTCCAAGTGGCAAAAGAGACCACTAATGTGAAATATAGACAGCTCCGTGAAACGGAGAGCAGCAGACGTTGGTACAGAGGAGAAGGAGGATGGCGGCTAATTTGCTATGACCAGGGACACATGCTGTTCACTGAGGAAGTGGGCCTGAAGCCACCTAGGTCACATGTTTCCCTGCCTTGGACTCTCAAACAATGCGCTAATTCGTGTTATGTTAAGTCACTATACACAACAGTGAATAAGTTTGGGGGGCTAGGACAGGGACTGACCTGGCCATTCACCCCACTGCACACCGTAATCCCAAAGCCCTGCTGTTTCCTAAGGCATTTTCCTGTATTTTTTCTAGAACGCTGGTGTCCTCCGTCAGCACCTTCATACCAGCCCTGGGTAGAATATGAAATGTTTTAGAATATCACTTGAACAGTGCTGGAACACTGTTGACTATGGGATGGAATTCTGGATTCTGTTTCAATACAAGGAAAGGTACACGGGGCAAAGAGCTTCTCAGGCTGTGGTCGTCAAGCCAGGCACAGGCGGGGAGAGATGGGGCACACCAGAGAACGGCATGAGACCCGAAAAAACATAATAACGTCTTCGAACATGAAAGGAAAATTGCAAAGTCGAAATTAATAACTGTGCAATAAAATATAATGAAAACAAAGCTCATCAACTTTCTTGTTAGGATTTAGTAGGCGTGGATATCTCACTGCATTTGAAAAGAATGTGCAGGTTCAGAGGCTCTCACTTCCTAAGGCTTCTCCAGCGCGCGGGAGATTGTGCACGTGCTCAGATTACAGGCGTCACTCATAGTCGAGTAATCCCAAAAGCTGAAATACAAAAACCTATAGACTGTTTTTGCACCAAAAAATATTTAATGTGGCAGGTGGGTGCATTTTAATATGTTTGATATCAGGAGTCTCATGCACACCCGTGGGCTGTGGCACAGACAGGAGCTTGAGGCCGCAAGAATGCAGGCGGGCGGCCTGTGATCACTCAGTCAGACGTGACGAAGTTTGGATCAGGAAACACGACAGAGGCAAGAAGAACAAGACAGATTTAAGGATCTTTTTGCTCTTTCGTAAGTAAATGCCTTGGGTGCTGAGCTAGGGCCTTTCTATGGAATTCCATCCCGTAGTCAACAGTGTTCCAGCACTGTTCAAGTGATATTCTAGGATGTTTCATATTCCACCCAGGGCTGGTATGAAGGTCCTGACAGAGAACAGCAGCATTCTAAAAAAAACACAGGAAAATGCCTTAGGAACAATATGGCTTTGGGATTACGGTGCGCAGTGGGGTGAATGGCCAGGTCAGTCCATGTCCTAACCCTCCAAACCTGTGAATGTGACCATTTTTGGGAAACAGTCTTCAGAGACGGAATTAAGGATTTTGAGATGAGATCGTCCCGGATTATCCGGGTGGGCCCTGCGTCTAACGACACGGGTGCTGAGAGGAGACAGAAGAGGAGACACAGGGAAGAGGGGAAGCGCCGTGCGAGGATGGGGGCGGCTCCGCAGGAAACCACAGAGCGAGATGTGAAGGGGCGTCTAGGTGGGGCCCAGCTCTGCTCGGCCCTCACCCCTGCCTACTCCTCACACACCAGAGGCCCCCAGCACCTCCCTCTCCCGGGTCCCCGACATGAGGCTGGCATAGGGCTCCAGTTTTCATGTCCCCCTGGCACCCTCCAGCCCTCTGTGCCAGGGTCTGGACAAGCCTGTCCCTACCCCCCGCCCCCCCGGAGAGGTCACCCTTAGCCCTTTGACACCAATGTCAGACTAATAGGGGGTAGGGCAGCGAGAGAGCTTAGAATGAGGAGGTGTAGACGCAAGAGCCTGTCTGGGGGAGGAATTCGAGAGAGCAGCCAGTGGGGAGCCTGGAGAGGTTGTGAATATCCACAAAGCCCTGGATAAGCGTGAAGGAGCAGCTCTCCAAGTTCTGAAGAGGAAGATCCTCAACCTCTCCATCTCTGTAGCACTTTCTCTTCCATCCCACCATCCCTCCAAAACCTGGGCATACGTGAGCAAGGATCCTGGCCTGTCAGTATTACCCTTGTTCTTCCTGGCTGGGGTGGAATGGCTCACCTCAGGGTCTGTCCCAGGGCTTCTGAGCACAGCTGTGCAGGTTGCACACTGCACAAGAGCACCTGCTGAGGGGGTGGGCAGGGGCTGACACCCAGCTGTGCTCCCCTTGCCATGCTGTGCACCCTCCCCTCGGGGCAAAGGAACCCCCTTCTGTAATTTGCACAAAGGTGCAGGTCCCCAGCACCACACCCCCAAGGGGCTTACTGGTCTGCAGCGAGAAGTAGCACCCAGTTCTCTGCCTCCCTGAGGAAGCTCTGTCACCCAGAGCAGTCTGTATTTCTCCTCTCCTTCCTCCCATGTCCCCACATGGGCCATGGGCCCTCCTTTCTTGCCAAAGTCAGCCTCTTGTGAACAACATTGCTACAACAGCTATGAAATGAAGGAGGAAATGCCGCTGTGGAATGTTACATGTTTCCTGGAGTGCAGAATTCCTCCAGCATTTGTCACAAGAAACCACGATACTAGGGAAGCTCAACAAATGTGTGAAAAAACAAACTTGTATAAAGACATTTTCTGGGCTCTACCCCATGGAGGGCTCTGCCAGAGCGTACCTAGAAGGTTTCTCAGTAGCTTAGAAAAATACGGACGAGTCACCTTGTACTCTACAAACGTCTGTGCTTGTTAGAATCGTGTGCTGGGGGCGCGGGGAGTGCCCGCGAAGCCTCCCGCACGCCCGCTCAGCGCCCCTGCAACGCCTTTGGCCTGTGCTCCGACCACAACCGGTGAGCCGAGCGGTTGCATCGTTAGGGTCCTGTTGGTGTCAGGGCTAACAGAGTCCCACAGGCAGTTGTAAAATTCCTTCACCCTGCCAAAACTTTACTCGGCTCGTCAGTCTGCATGAAAACTAAATTACATTAAAGAAAGAAAAAGAAAACACAAGCTATTCTTGTTCCTTTTTAGGCCTTTGTCTACTTTATACTTGTTGAGGCTTGAATTCCTTTAGGCTCACCCAGATCCTGTTAGCTGGACCCTTCCGCCAAGCCTGGCTGATTTGCCCTCGCAGGTTAAAGCAATGAGAATTTCCAGCGGAGACAACAGTTCTGCCTTCTCCCTCGGACGTCAGGAGACAGAGTGCCCCAGCTAACGGGAGACGGAAGCCTCATTCTGTGTCACATCGGCGCTGTCTGCTTCGGGCCGTGACCGCCTGGCAAGTTGGCGGGACCTGTGGCTTACACGGTCCCTCCCCGCCGCTGCTGCTTGAGACTTGCTGTGCCGCTGGGGGAGTGGAGCTTGAGGGAAAGAGTGGCCACCTGAGTTCCAATCCCATTTTGCTCCTAACTGCCCATGTGGCTTTGAACAATTTCCTTTGAGTCTGTTTCCTTATTCCCCAAATTGATTATTTGGTATTGGAGAGTTACCAAGCTCTTCCAGAATCGGATGAAAAGCCATGGCCCTCATCAAAGAAAAATTTAAATATGCCAAAGATGTTGCATATCATCTCTCAGAGTGCTCAGAGTTAAGGACCTCTGGGGCTCAGGGGATGGGCTGGGTTCCTTTCGGCCCCAACATTCTGTCTTTCCATGATTCTATCGTGGTGGAATGTGCACCACTAACCCCCGCTCCTCACCACACCATCAAAGACCACTCACCCAGGGCAAAACGAGACAGACTTTCTGTCTGTCCACCCCCAGGTCTGCATATCGGAGTCACGTTCATGCCAATGAAGTATGATCTGCTATGTGCCCACCACACTCGTGAAGTCAAGCAGGCTTCGTCAAGGGGTCCACTTCCCAATTCTCCTCGGATGTATCTGCCAGGCAGATCCTGTTCACAACACCCGGGGTAGACCCACCCCACCCTGGGAAAACAAATGAACACAATAGCCTTATCTCTGAGTGTAAGGTTGTATCATTCTTTCCAACAAGCTAGCAGTAGATGAACAACTCAATTGTCCTGGGGGTGGGGTGCGGGAAGCATCCCACGTGGCAGTGAGCCTGGTTGTCACCCTGCTCGTTTTCGCTTTCATTAAACTGACATCACTTAATCATCAACAGAGTTTCCTTGTCTTTATTTGACCTTAGGGATCACTGACAGCTATCGTTTCCTGAGTGCCCTCCCTGTGCCAAACATGCGCTATCACTAATCACGTAATGTGAACATTATTTCCATGAGACAGATGAGAGAACTGCTGGCACGATTATCTCCATCGCACAGACGCGGAAACCAAGGCTCAGCGAGGTTAAGTGACTTGCCCCAAATCACACAACTCCCGGGAAGCAGAGGAGGGTGGGATTCAGGCCCGGGCCTGCTGGACCTTTCCTTTCTTATCTCCAGCCCAGGGGTCCCCAAACTTGTCTGCATAGTAGAATCCACCTGGAGATGCTCTAAAACTCCCGGCACCCAGGGTACGCTCCAGAAGTCACAATCTTTCGGGAAGGGACACCGGAGTCGGTATTTCTTTAAGCTTCCCGGAGGATTCTGATGGGCAGACAAGTTTGGGAAGCACCATGGAAGCACCTGCAAGCATCTCCAGCTGCAAGCACTTAGAGCAAGGAATAAAAATGAAGCAAATTGAAGACAGAGCCAAGAGGAGCTGAAGAGACACACCTGAGTGAGGGAATTTGTTTTCCTTGTGAGTAATGGAAGAAAAGCAGTAAGAGAAGAAACTTCCTTGATGCAAGCAAAGGCAATGCAAATAGGATGCGGGTTTTTAGTGACTCCGTGTTTAACGGATGAACTAAAATACACCAAGCACAGCTCTTCTAGTAAGTGGGTTTCCTTTTTGCTCTGCCCGTGGGAGGAGAGTGACTTTAGGTAAAGCCTATTTATGTGAGAAGCTGGTTCTTCACACCTGGAGCCACCTCTGCCCCAGCCCAGTGCGCTGAGCACTCTGGGTGCTGACCCAGACTCGGGCACCTCGGGGTCTCATGGCTTTTGCAGCAGTGAAGACTGGCAGGATTATACCCGGTAGAGCATTTATGTCAGTCCATTAAAAAACATATTCAAATGCCCTAAAACCTGGAGATCGGTTGGAAAAAGCCCAGTCCCCTCCTAGGCTAGAAAACAGCTGTGCTGTTACCTTGGGGGCCCTCAGTGTGAAGATTTTGATGGAATAGTTAAGCATATGGAGGCATCACTACTTTTAGCTGGAATGTAAGCAGGGTTTTAGTTGAGTGGAACATTATTGCTTATGTCTTGGCTAAAGTCCAAGAAAGAATAATTAGCAAATGATTTGGTGGTGGTCATGCTCATACTTATTGGAGCTAATAGTGTGCTTTAAGTAACATGTATTGTCTATAGTGTTCACCACCGGATAGAAGTGCTTGAATTTACCAAAGCAAACCTACATATCAAAGACTTATATTCTAGTTAGTTAAATTCCTGTACTTAGAGCTGATATTCTTCTGCCTCAGAAAAATATAGGAGCTAATGGGGAATTAAATCCACAATTCACTGATTATCTATTGGCTTTATTTTCCTCTTTTGTATTTAACAGTAGCATCTTTCTAAGTCAGATACAACTAGATGGAAAACATTCAGTCAACCCTATGTCTATGCAACTGTTAATTGGGACAGAGATCTGGGAAAACCAAACTTGTTGCTGTGGATTATGAAGATGGCCCCAGGAAAATTAAACTCACTTCAGAAAAAATGTGGGCTAAGAATGACTTTCTGTCTATTCCGTCTCACTCGCCTGCTGTGGCCTATCCTTGTTCCATTAAATATACATTTTTTTAAATAATAGAGATCTCTCAAAAAACCCTGAATTCTTGTGGTTTCATAGTGGAAATCACTTCTTGTGTTCTATTTGTAATTTTCCAAATGTTGTAAAGCCAAAGTCATTGTGGTTGAGAGCATTTTGAGTTTTTCCCTCCATCCATTTGCAGACGAAGCTTGTCACTTCTCATATTGAATTCAAAGACAGCATTCATGGATGATGGGACTTGTATGCTATGGTTTAGGGGTTAAGAAAAGAGGGATCCCGTTTGGAATCTGTTGTGAGGAATGTCCAACTGGAGAGCATGTTCGTGGAATCCTGCCTTAGGGATCTTTGCTGCTAAGCAACTGAAATTGGATGAAAAGCCCTTGGAAATCTTACCCTTTGGAATAGGAATGGTTTACTAGTATAAGTAAACATAATTCCAAGATTCTAAAGTCCAAATAAAACAATAAATTTGTTACTGCCTAGGAAATAGCAAAAGGCTACATTGTAAGCACTGTTTTCCTCTTTGGACAGTGGAAAGTTGAGCTAATAAAAAACAAGTTGTTTTTAGGGAAACTGCCAATTTGCATCTGCCTCTGTGAGCCTCTTGTGTTTAAGATGCAACACACATCTGTCCTCCCTTTCAATATGCAGATCCTGACGATGTGCTCAGGCGTAATGTTAATTCACAGTTCTCTCTCTCTCATCCCGGGCACAGTCCCAGGCATTCAGTAAGCACTAAATAAACACGTGTTGGATGAAGGAAGGAATACTGGCATTTAGAAATGAATTTAAGCATTCTCATGAAAAGCCAGGATGGGAGCTGGAGTCAGCGTGAAGACGGGGCTCCAGCTGTAGCCAGGCCCGCTGCACATGGAGCGAGGCCCCGGGTGGGGGGGGATCACTGTCTGGGTGGCTGAGCCCCAGCTCTTGTTGCAGAACCCAGAGCTGGCCTCTCAGTCCCTGAAGTCTTCTGGCAGTCCCCAGCCAGGCCAGGCCTCGTCTTTGGAAATTTTGCTTGCAACCTAAGAAGATTCTGGTCACTGTGCTCACGGTCTCCAGTCCCCATGACGTGTGTGCATGTGCACGTACTTCCGTCTACACAGGCAAAATAAAAACCTTGATAATATGGACATTTCTGGCAAAAGTTACTTCCTTTTCTTCATTGGCTTTCTTTCCCCTGGCAGTAATGAAAGGTCGGGAATGATGCAAGGAGAAGCTGGGGAGCGGGCGCCCATTCTACGGCTCTTTATTTTGCCCATTTGATACTGTTTGCGGAAACTTTTAAATACCAATTCGACTCTCCACGCAGAGTTATTTAAGATGATATAAAGTAAAATTTGGCTTAGTCTTCATAAAATTTTTCAGAAAATCTTTTGAATAGCAATTTCTCCTACTCAATAATATTCTCCTCACCCATGATCAACTGGGAAACATTATAAATGGCGTATGCAAGCTCCTTCCCAGCCGTGAAAGCTGATAGTCACGGCCATCTGAAAGCCAGGTCTATTTCTAGGACGACGGATCCTTTAGTGGATTTTTAAATTTGTATTAATTTTATGAATGATGTCTTTTTAGAAAATATATCTGAGTACAGTACTTGAACTTGTATTAAAAGTTTAGATAATAAAAGACATGTGGATTTTTTCCTAGTTTGCAACCTTCTTTCCTACATCGTTGACAATAATAGGCCTTGATCTGTACCTTATTGGATTGAAAACAATATTATTTTTGCAGTGATATAAGAATGTATGAAAATGGGCTTCATTTTATTTCCTTACAGCTCACAGGTAGGATCTTTTTTTACGTTATTTTAAAAAATGTTTTGAAAGAGTTATGTGCCTCAGAAGAAATAAGGGGAGTAAACATTTCTCATAGCTATTAAAAGGTGCAATGAATAGCTATAAAACAGTAACTCTGAGCCAGTCTAAACACGGTGCCAGGCAGCCCCTCTCTCTGTAATCTTTAAGCAGTCCTATGAGAAAAAGCCCAGCTATAAAATGGTTGGATCTGATGCCACCACCATAGTGTGGAATATTCCTCAATTTTGATAAACAGATGCAGAAAGAGTGGCTTTGGGGAAGTCACGGCAATGGATGGAAAGAGGCTTTCTTCTAAAGCATCAGACTTCACTACCTTCTTAACTGCTTATATTCTTAAATCGTTTAGGACACAAATTACTTTGCATGAAAGTAACCATCTCTGTTGCAATCCCTTTGTGGAGGTCATTCTGAAACAGATTTTCTCCTCTCTATGAAGAATTTATTATCCACAAAGAAATTGCTCACGACCACCCGTCTCATCTGAATGAATTCTCTGTACTGGAATTCAAGTGAGAGGCCAGCATTTACTTACAAAACCAAACAACACACATTGAGGATTCTTTCTAATTGTGTAAATACCAAATAGCTTTAGTTTGTCAAAGTCACCTGATACTGTTTTAAAAACCAGCTCGAAATGTTTAAAGTCCCTAGAGAGCAGTGACTTTTGAAAGCTTTCCTTTGCCACTGACTGAAGGCAGGGATAGAATGTGGACTGTTAAATATTCATGCCAATTCACAAAGAAAGCTCGTCCAGATGCTCGGGCAGAGGGGAGAAGGGGCTTCTGAAAAGGGAATTCATCCGGGGAACAAAAGCATCAACCTCTGCCCTTGTTATGGTGCCTTGGGATTTTCAAAAGATAACTCCTTTAGCAGATGGGCCCTCGGTGCGCCCCTGATCACTGCAAAACACCTCCAGCGAAGCACTCACTGCACACCCACCCAGTGCCGAAGGTAGGATCCTATTTTTAGGTTTGGTTGCTATTCTATTTTCTCCTCCCACCCCATCCACTGGAAAGAACCTCAGAACCTTCTATTTGGTTTTTTTCCAATTTAAGAGTTCCCAAATCATTTGCTCATATGTGCACTAGAATGTCCAGGTTAATCCCAAATCCATGTTGTTCCTTTGTGTGTGTGTGTATGTGTGTTGGGGGGGTACTGAAGAAGGTTGGAAGGTGGGAGCTAGAGGGGTGGCTGCCAATTGCAGGTTTAGTTACAAAAAAATAGAAGGAAAAGGATCTTTTCTTATTGCCATATCAAATTTAGAAAAAGTGCCAAGCAAGGTCTAAGTTTTCTATATAGGCTCACGTGTTTGGATTTCTTTGGAGCTGTTTGATTTCTTACTACTATATGCTGGAAGACATAACACAATACTCAACACACTGGGCAGACAGTCAAACAAAAAGATGCTTTTGAAAAGCCTATAGCTGCCACTATATTACACACAGCCTTCTCCACTTGTCTACTTTTTAATAAAAAATATAATTATACTCAATTTAATAGAAAATATTCATATATTGTAAGCAGAAACTCAAGAAAGTTTAGGTTTAATCCTCAGGAATTATCTTTAATCCACACTGTAGAATGCATATTCAAAAAGACCTTGACATTCAAAAATATCTTGGCCTTTCAACAAATAAAAAAAGTGGTTGTTCAAATATAGAAAAAACAGTGATTCAAGGGAAGAGACAGCGAAAGCCTTAAACTATGTATGTATCTCTGTACATACGGCGATACGAGTTGCTCAGTTGCTAGACAAAGGTAAGCCACACAAGATGTACTAAGCTACAAAGCAGAATAAATGACTAACAACCAAAATTAGTTTCAACTTTTATTATGAATGTCCAAAGTGACAGCGTACTGTGAAAGCGTTAGGTTCTCATTGATTAAATTTCAAGAGACCACAGACTACAGCATTCCAAGCACTTTAATTTTTGACAGAGCCAAAACAAATAAAAGAATGATAAAAATATTCTTTTGGGTGTAAAGAGTGTCCATATTTGAGTTTTTGTATTTTTTTTTCCCTGCAGGTATTGTGAACACTGATAATTTCCAAAACACAAATCCTGGTCTGGATACTTGCAGCGAATTTATATAATCTCTGCCTGAATAAAAAGCTAACAAGAAATGTACTTATAAAGTATGTTTATGATACAATGTAATAAGCCAGCTCATTCTCAGTTCCTTACTCTCCCACAAGGCTTCTGGTCTACCACCTAGGTAACTGCTGCTGTAGTAACAGGACAGGAAGGCTGGGGTGACACACTGGGAAGACTATATTGAACCTTGGATTTTCTTAAAGGTGCATTTAAGCTTTTCTTTTTTAAAATGAAAGCTTAAGACTTTCAGTGTTTGAGAATGTCCAAGGAGATACCAAATAATAATGGATTGAAGCCACCAGCCAAGTACTACACAGTCCACACAGATTGTGTTCAAGAGAAGAGCCTTGGTTTACTAAAGCTATGGTTCTAGTAATCTGTAGGTCCAACGCAATCTGCCTTTCTCCCCCTGAAGGGTTTCCTTGCAGTCTGTCCTGTCCATCCCTGGTAATGGATGATGCTACAGATGGAGTTTGTTGCCACTGATATCCCAATCAATTCTGGTCCTGTGGAAGTGTGTATCTTTTATAGATGCAACACTGTTCATCTGAGCGGATCCTCAAAAAGAACAATTATGAACTAGAAACTCACAGAGTTTGTGTTTAAAATTTATAAAATTAAACCTGCTCCAACAGGTAATACAGGGAGGCATGCTTGCAACCTCTGGGTTCAATCAGAAACAATGCCTGAGAGCACAGAGCCCTCTCAATAGGTAACGGCGGGTTCCTTTCAACGCTTCCTTAAACAAGATCCGATGTGATGCACATTAGAACTTTGAAGCACGTCTGTCTCATTTATTTCTACAAGGCCTGGGATACAGGAAGCTGCCAGGACTTCATTCATCATCATCTTGCCTGTTGATAAAAGGAACAATAACTGGTCATCACTGGTCAATGGAATAACTTTTCCTAGTTTTTCCCAAGATAATTCCTAAAGAAGAGATGGTGTCAATACAACAGCAAATGTTTCAATGTTTGATGAATTTCTGTGCTCTAAAATGCCATGTCTTCTTCCTGTAGAGCAGGAAGAACCAGGTCATGCAGTATTCATTTCTCTTCTCACGCTGGAATGGTCCAGGAGAGAGCCCTGTCCTGAAGTCAGCAGACCCAGGCTCCACACGTGATTCTGCCAATGACTATTGTAGTCACCTAACCCTTTTGGGTCTTGGTTCCTCAACATACAAGCTGAAAGGACTTCAATAGAAGATGTCTTAAAAAAAGGCCATCCAGAGCTTTTTTGTTTGTTTGTTTTGAGACAGAGGTCTCTGTTGCCAAGGCTAGAGTGCAGGGGCGTCATCGTAGCTCACTGCAACCTCCAGCTCCTGAGCTCAAGCAATCCTCCTGCCTCAGCCTCCCGAGTAGCTGGGGCTACAGGCAGGCACTCCTGGCTAATTTTTCTATTTTTAGTGGAGACAAGGTCTCACTCTTGCTCCTGAGCTCAAGCAATCCTCCCAGCTCGGCCTCCCAGAGTGCCAGGATTACCGGTGTAAGCCACCAAGCCCTGCCCAGTGCTAATTTTTAATAGGTTCATACGGTCCTGCCTTCTCAGCTCCTTGCAGAGCACAACCAGGTACAACCATGTCAGGCTGTGGCTTACAAAATACCTACACCTGGGTACCTATAGTCCTGGTTCAGCTTGGACCTGAGAACCAGCTGAACTTCCAGAGAAATCTCAAAATATCTTTTAGCATCTGAAGCTCATTAAAATCTTCTTAAATGATAGTGTGATTAAGCTAGATGTGTGTAAAATTCTGAAAATACTCATTTCCATGTTTTCACATCTTTGCTATCTTAGGGCTAAGAAGTATCATTTTTTGTTCCTGCTGGCTCTCTTAAATTAAGAAATAATCACATAAAAGCTGAAAAATATATTAATAAGTATAATAACATGGAAGCATTCTGTAAGCACATACTACTAGTTACATAATTCAACTAGTTGGACCAGTTTAAGTAACTATGTCAAGTCACTTTACTAAGACTCACATCTGGTAGCAGAGATAGGACCTAAACATGGGAGTCTGGCCCTAAAACTGATGCTTTTAAGCAGGATGCTAAACTGCCTCACCAAATTTGTTAAAAGGAATTAGGGCTGGAAAATTTCATGTGATTTGTCTTAGCTGCCAAAGGTACAACCAGGAATTAGGTTAAATATTTGAAAATTTTGGACGGTTAATTCTAATCAGTAACAAAAGAATAAGCTCCAGTAACAGAAAGACTGTATTTAGCAATTTCGATTTGATCTTTATACCTATGTGGCTGGTAAAGCTTAGACAATAGCAAAACAACCATTTATTATTTATGTTATATCATGCCATACATTATATTATACATTATTATTTTATTATATATTTTTAAGGCATCCTGGCTGGCTGCAATGTGTGACAAGAAAGGTGGCTGAATAGTATTTTTTTTATCTTTCTACTGTGCTGTTGCCACAGGGGGAGACACAACTTTGTCAAATGTGTGAATGACCCACACGAAACGAAACTGGCACCAGAATGTCATCTATTACCTTCAGTTATTCTAGGTGTTTTGCTAATGGGTTTATCATTTACACTTAAAAGTTGACTTTTTAAAAAGTTGACTTAAAAGCTACTCAAGAAAAAAAAAGACAATGAAAATAAGCTCAATCATTTGACCCTCACTAGCTACGGCACTGAAGTTACAGAGCCATTTTCTTACATCTGGATGAGACCTGCCAGGTTGTGACAGAACAGGCTCGTTGTCCACAGCAAACCAGCCTTTGTGCACGAAAGGCAGAGACCACGTGGGGAACAAAAGGAAAAAGACACAAATTCACTCAGATTATGGGGTGAATGCGTCTAAGACTGCTCTGAAAACACATGCACATACATTAACACAGACTAAATGTGTGTGTTTCTTTGTTGCCAAGTAAGAGAAATAAATGTTTCTGTCTTGACAAATGAATTTAAAACAAACAGTAAATGAAATTTATAATGGAATTCTGGCAAGTATTTTTATGACCACGGTTTTCTGGATGATTGAGTATGTATCCTAGGTGCCTGCTGGCATTGCGACCTGCACATGTGAAATGATTCGTCCCTGGGGAAGGTGGGTATTAAAAAGTAAAAATGAAAGAAACACACAGAGACAGGGAGATAATGGGCACGACAGTTTCTGTTTGGAAAGCGCTTTAGTTTTCAAAGTCTTTTCGCATTTACGAGCGCTTGGGTCCTTAGAATAAGGGAACCAGCTTCCACTCGAGGAGGTGGCTGGGGCGACAGAGCTCAGGTGACTTGCCCAGCGTTACACAGGCGAGTCCCACACTGGAAATGACAACCAGGTCCTCTGCTTCCCAGGCTGGTGCTTGCATATATATTTTTTTTTTTTTACACACTGTCTCTTGCTCCTAACACTGCATATTGGTGAATTCATTATTTCTATTATTATTTATCTCTTCTGCACAGTGTTGTTACTACTATTGACCCTCATATGTCAAGTGCTTTATGAAGAATTGAAAAGTAGACATAACAGAACATGATGACTGGAGCTCAAATGATACATGATTGATGTCTCTGAGCCACCAAGACTTGCAAAACAGATGTAACTATCTCCACAAAGAAAGAAACTGAGGTTCAGAGAAGTGCCTTGCCCAGGGTCACATGGCACACAGCGGAGCCTATGGGCTTTCACCCCACTCCCCACCATCCCCCATCCCTGCTTTTTCTACTGCAGGTTTTGTTTCAGTGAACGCCGGACCACCAAGCAGAGGCGTCTGCATGTGCTACGGGCTCCATTTCCAGGTGTCAGACCCAGCACAAGCTGCCGCATCTACAGCCTCATCTCGAGAAAAGAAACTCAGCTGTTTCAGAGACCCATGGCTGAGGGGGCACCACAGATGGCTGATTCCAAACTCCGTAAACAGCTGGAGGTTTGGGGAAAAACCGCATGCTCATGCAGTCAGGGGTCACACCCTGTAAGCAGTTACCAGTGTGCCTCCTGGTCTCCTATCATGTCGGCTCTGATTTCATAGCAAATAGAGAGTAGGAGGCCAGACTTGCACTTTTCAATGGGAACATGGTGCAAAGGATAAGACTGTTTTCTTCTTTGAAATAAATCTAAGCAGTAGCAGGGCCTGGAGGTAGAAAGTTTTAGAATCAGTTTTCTGCAGCTCAAGTTGCCATAAGCAACACGTCTACTACAACCGTCCTTAACTTGGAAATGCACAGTTACGGTTGTTCTTTCGTAAAACGGACGCAATTTGGGCAAATGGAAATGCAGGTGCTCCTTACACAGATGTCACCAGCTGGGAGTCTAGTGGTGCCTGGTAATTTACGTTGCTCACTTAATCTAGCCAAACGGTCCTGTAATTGATATATTCGTTAATCCCACATCACAAATGAGAGAACTGAGGTTCAAAGAGGTGAAACAACCTAGCCAAGAGGACATACCTAGGAAGAGGCAGAAATTGGATTGCAAGCTAAGTGCCTTTCCTCAAAAAGGTTGCTTCCCCCCACATACCCGACAACCAGACATCTAAGCAGCCTCCCCACACCCTGGTCCACCAGCCCGGTTCCTGATGAGGGCCCAGCAGTGCCCAGGATTGCAGGGAGGCCCCACTGCTTCCGAAACAGCCACTTCCTTACCCGCAGAGACCGGGCAACAGGAATAGCGGCAGGTTTCCAGGTCAACTGTAAGAGGTGTCAGAAGAGAGAGTAGGGGCCAGGCAAGCGGTGGCTCCTTGGAGAAACGAGCAGGGGTGCTAACTGGGTGAAGAAACAGAAATGGAGTTGACTTCAGTTCTAATGCAGAGGCTGCTGTGGTCTGGTTAGCATTCCCCCCGCGCAAGTTAATTTCCAAATGACTGATTAGCAGGCTGTAAACTGGGCACAGGCTTGACAATCACTTCTAAATTACAGACGGGAAAGAGAAAGCCGGGAGAACAACATGGAGAGACAGAACCTACAGAGGGGCTCTGACCCCCTTTTAAATCATCTCCTGCATCCACCTCTCCCTGCAAGTAAACCTCTTATCCCAGATGCCAGTAATCAGCAACGCTGACGACTAGAAGCCTGACGTCATCCTCTTCCCCTGTTCTCCACAAAAGATGAGGGTGTGTGATTAAGCAGCCAGGGGACAGAAAGTCTACATGGGGGGTGATCTGTCTCAGCACTAAAGCTATCAGATCAATTACCAGTGGGCTAATTAGGAAGGTGATGGATCAATACCAAGGAAACTCGGCGTGTCTGAGGGCCTTTCCAAAAGATGTTCCGCTCCAAGCCTCAGCCAGCCCGCCCTGCCATGTGGAAGCGAAGGCGCCAGTTACTGACGGGTGCCAGAGCCCAATCTGTCTCGTCCAGCTGATCACACCGGCCAGCCCATATGGGAGCAGGATGGCTGGCACAGAGCTGAGAGTCTCAGTGTGTGCCGACACGTTCTAACATAATTTGCTAAATGTTTTATTGTTCTGCAGTTAAAAACCTACTTAGACTGTGTGGAACTACATCCCATTAGATCAGAACAACATGAAGTCATGTTTTTCCGAGTACCAAGTGTAAGAATAATTAAAATAACACACAGGCAAGCATTTCCTATTAGGGAAGTTTATTCCTATGATGGGGTATACCCAGGGCTCTGCTATTAAATTGAGATCACGTGTCCTATTCATGTCCACACGTGAATCATGCATCCAATCCTTGAAAGTCCCCAAAGAAGCTACTTAATTCCACCATCATGGAAAGAGTGATCATATCAGCTAAACTGGGCCTCAGGAAGTGCAGGGCACAGACCTCTCATTTTAAATATTAGAAAACTGAAGCTCAGCAGTCTCACACAGGCTCAGGGACACACAATGATTGAGAATCTAGGTGATGCTCTGACTCTTGGTCCTACAATGTCCCTTGTTCATTTACTTCAAATATCTCAGATAATATATCCAAAAAAATTATGTCACTTGGCATGAATGATCCACATATAATGTGGATTTTGGGACCGTGTTGGATTGAGCTGTTTCCACAGATGTTGGAGTCCAGTGTTGTGAGCTAGTGGGAGGGAGGCACAGGGGCCCGGGGCGCAGGGTGCCAGGGCCTGGCAGAATCCCTCCCGCAAGGCCACTGATGCAGGGGCAGTTGGGCACACTGGTTCAAGCATGGCTCTGGAACAGATGCACTGGATTTGCATCTTTGGATTTGTTCTTCATTAGGTGTGTGCCCCTTGGGCAAGTTCCTTACCCACTCTGAGTTCCCTCGGCTGTAGAATGGAGATTAACACACAGCGCTGAGGCTAACCGTGGGGATGAATGGAGAGGCTGGCTGTGCGGGAGTGTCCGTCACAGAGGCGGCGGGATGGGTAGCCACGCCTCCTCTGCCAGCCCTGTTCTCAGGCAGTCCTGGGGACGAGGGGACAGCGGAGATGCTCGCTGATGGCTGGAGGTCCAGGAGCAAGGCTGAGGTTTACCATTCCCTCTGCCTGGGACGCTGCGCCCTCTCTGCTCCACCCTGACAGGGCTCGGTCAGCCACTGCAACCCTCTGCTTAAGGGCCTTCTCCTCTGCAAGTCCTTGCCAGTGGCTGAGGCTGCCCACGTGCCAGCCTCCCTCGGTCCATGCCCCTGGGAGTGCCCTATTCACACCCCATTCTTCCCCCTTCACTGTGAGCTCCTCTGTGATTGATCGAAAAAGTGAACGAGAGAGGCCACCACCCCGTCACCTTCTTAAGGATCCAGGTATCAGCGACTGTACTGACCACACACTCTACCCCTCCCTGGCCAGCAGAGTCTCCATCCTGTCCCCAGCCGCAACAACCAAACAAGCCTCCTCCTTCCTCCCCCACCTCCCAACATTCTCCCTCTCTCTCTAGGCCATTACTGCTTGGATGAGAGAATCACCACAAGCAACTAGGAATCAGCACGCATATTTAAAGAAAAAAAAAAAAAGTCACGCTCAAGCCTTTGTCTAGGTACAGGGAAAAACCCAAAGGATTTCTGCGAACCAGCTCACAGAACACCACATCCCATCGTTTTTGGCTATTCATAACCTGACAATTCTGCACTCTGACACCCTGAACTTTGGAGTGGGAGTTGGGAGAAAGGATAAAAAGCTCTAAGAGAAACAGGAAAAGAACAGGTTATCAAAGGCGCCATTCCATAACCTTACAACAGCCCACTGTGCTTATGGGATGGGGAAACCAGACTGCAGGCTCCGTGAGGGCAAAGCCAGTGTCCGAATTCGCTTTGGTAACATCCAAGTCCTGGGCATGGGGCTCAGTGGCCATTCAGCGTCGAATGAAGGACTGAATGGATGAAAGTGCAGTATGACTAAATAGCTGTCCTGGAAGACAGAAGTCTACCCGCCGAGCCAGTCATCATTTCAGACCATTTGTGTACAGCCCTGCGACATCCATCCCATCGGCAGTGGAATCACCTCGACTGCTTGGAGGCCTTCAGACTGGGGGCTGATGATAAGTACAGATGAATTTTACGTGAGAGTTTGCTTTAGACAGCTCTCCTTCTGGCTTAAAGGTTAAAAGGTTTGCTTTAGGTTTCCCAGAACAGACACTGTAAGATTAATGTGTGGCAGGTCACGTGATGTGCTGCCCTCATTTTTAAATTTGGCATGTTCAAACTATCATTTAGTAGGATGTACTCTTCCTTTCCTCCAGGCTACGTTGAAAACTATCAATGTTTTTTTTAGTAGAATTGAACCCATCAGACAAAAATTTTTTAATAATTTCAAAGGTTAACTTTAAAAGACTTTCAGTATTTCTTATATGCATGCCATCTTTATGCATAAAGTATGCTCTAGAAACTCAGGATGTTAATTAAGTCTTATTTTTAGTGTGCTGGAAGAAGTCAGTGTTTAAAGAAATCCTATTGTGAATCTTTTTTGTAAGGCAAAGGAACCTTTTGAAAAGTGAACAATCACCCATTTTTTAAAAATTTCAATTTTCATATATCCAGTTTGCTAAAAGCAAACTCAATCTGGTGTCCTCAGCTGTCTTCACAGCTGAATTGGAGAGACAACAGGGCCACCCATTTGAGCAGATGCTATTTTTTTTTTTTAATAGCTGCAGAAACTAATTTGCTGAATTAGTGTCAGAGAACTGACATGACTTAGTCAAGGAAATGACAAGCCACTCACTTTTCTGGGATGCCAGAAAACGTAGCCCAAGGAAAAGGTGACCCCTGGAATACCCAAGACAGGAACACCCAGGCACAACCCTGGGAGGAACAAGGTTCAGAGGGGACAGGCAGCCAGAAAAGCCCCTGTGGGGACCCCACCTAACCTGCATGCCCAGGGGTCCCTCGTGGGGAGCCCAGGTACGCTTCTGCCAGATGTTACTTTGCACGTGTATCCTTTGTGTCCTTACTGACAAAAAGTATTTAAAAGTGGGATTTGGTGGTTTAAGAAACTGGCCAGGAAGGTAAGTGAGTGAAATTAAACGAAGAAAAAAAGGTATGCTGTCCCTCGTGTGTGTAGACTGGCATGACTAGTAAATGCCTCTGTCCCGTCTTCACGGGGTATCTGTCGTGTGTTTGTTTTCATTTAAAACAGCTTTTCTCTCATGTGCTCGTAAGATGACTCTGGCAGGAACCAGGGCTCCACGTCCACACAGTGGGCATGACACAGTGTTGGCAAATGCAATAATCAGGGTTAAAATGACACTTAAAATGGAAGTGCATGGAGGACTCACCTAAGGCTCCTACCATCTCTAACATACCTAATGACCATCGAGCCTGGGATTGAATCAAGTAATAGCTGGGACGTCAGTGACAGACAGTTGAACTGCATCTCTTTTTCTTTTGTTAAAACAGAATAACAGTTTTCAGGAAGGCACAGTGTCTTATTTTAACAAGCTCACAGAGTACTGCAAACACGATCCAAATTAATGAACCACTAATAGATATTCTTTTTCTATGAACACAGCACAGTCTCAGGAACATTTATCTTGGACAGATCCAAAAGCAAAGAATAGAATGAGATGTGATTCTTTTTTAATGGGTGGCTTCCCATAAATCACATTTCTCAGAAGATTTGGCCAGGATTTGAGATAAGAAAATCTCTTCCTGTGCAGTGTTTAAGAGCTGACGTGTGCTGCATCTGGAACCCACACAGAATTTCCTCACACGCTCAAGAGGTGAAGTAGCACGGAACATCCCAGAATACACCTCACATGCAACTCTCTCAGGCATGGCACCTGCAATCCACCAGCTGTCCAGAGTCCTATATCTTTTTATGGAAGACCTTAGACATTTGCGAGGGACACATCTCAGATATCAGAAAATCCCCAAACTGCAAATTCCATCATGGTATATAATTTCCCCCCTAAAATAGGTATGCTATGGTGAGTAAAAAGGCTGAGTGGATGCATGGATGACAGCAATCAATCAGGCTGACTCAACCAGCTAAGTGACACATGGCCAACCACCTGCCTTTCAGTCAGTGCTATTCTAATCTGTGCCTTAGCAAAATTACAGATTATTATATGCTACGAGTTGGCTTGGAATAGCTGAAACCATAAATGTTAGAGCCAGGAAGGCCGAGGTACTCGAGCATTAGTTTGCAGTTAGTTAGTTTCCTATTTTCCAAGCTGTCAGAGTCCAACATGTAGGACATGTGAACTAAGCAGCTTGGGTGGAAGCTGGGTTGGCCCAGTCCCTTGCGGGAACCTGTATGCACCCGCTTCACAGCCTCTGAGACATGGTTTGAAAGCCACCGATACAATACACACAACTTTCGTTTGGAAAGGCTTGCTATAAAATGATTTTAAGCACTATCAATGAATCAGTTCACATTAGCACAAATGCAGCTTACCCCTGGATCCACACAAGAAATCCTAGAGATTCGCTAGGATGACACCCTTTTCTTGCAAACTCAGGGGACATTTTCTTGATTCAAGTCTAAGCCCTTCAAGATTGCTGGCTGCCTTTTTGGAGCCAGATCCTTGTCAACATTGAGGATCACATTCTGGGAGACCAAAATGTTTCCCTGGGAATGAAGCCCTCCCTGAAATTATAATGTGCATCGAAGGAAAGTTTGATCCACTTTGCAAACAATAATTCACAATGAAATGGCCCCTTCCATTCAGTGTTAGGTGTTGTAAAAATGGCAAGAACACAACTGGCTCTAAATAATCTCTTTCCTCTTTCTTTCCCTCCATCAATCACATACACACTGAGAAATAGGCCACAAAAAACTGGAAGTTGTAAGTACATTTATCACGTGTACATGAGTGATAAGCAAACCAGTAAAGTAAACGGCCTCCTGTGGGTCCCGGTGGAAAGGCAGACAGACCCTGTACCCGGCATTGCATCTGCCATGAGGGCCACGAAGCAGGGGGACTACCGATGACAAGAAAGCACAGGGCTGGGTGTTCTGGCGTAAGCGGCCTGGCTGGGAGACAGGAGGACTAAGAAAACAAAATTCCAGTGGGTCCCAGGACAACTTGAGTACAGCCCCGACCGCAAACTATTTATAACAAAGTGTTACACAACAAGAAAATAATATCCGTTTTGAGGCACAGCCAATCTACAAAAGTTTGCAATTCAGTTCTCTTTTTTACGTCTTCAAAAGGAACTGCTACTTACTTTTCCAATCACCTGCCACTAAACACATCCAAAGCCTGTGTCCTCTCTGGCAGTTTCGAAGAAAATATTTCTGACTCTTTGGACAACTTTCCCCTTAACCATTTTATCGTTTACCTTAAATCAATTTCAGCTTGAACTCAGCGAGCCTTTGTCACTCCCGGGCTGGGGAAGCAAAATCTGACTGGGAACCTCTCACCGCAGCGAGGAGCGGTCACGGCAGGTGCCCTGCCTCAGCCGTCCTCCCCACCTGGAAGCAGCTGTCGCCAACCTCATCTCACAAATGAACTCTCAGGCTCCTACAGGTGAAGTTACCCCCTTGGTTCATCAGGCTAGCACGAGGTAAAGCTAACGTTTCCACCTGAATCCTATTTTCTTTTCTGTGATGCTTCCTCAACAGAGAACAGTTCATCCCCCAGCAAGGGGCTCCGCCTCAGTGTGGTTGCAGATGTTTTTGGTCTTTTAATTGCAGGTCAAATGGGGGGAAATAGCTGCGAGGGCGTGCGATGAACCCGGCCTGACATCCACCACCCACAGCTGGCTTTGCGCTGCCAGCAAAGCTCACGTGAGGAAAGGGGCTCGTTGCCAAAAATTTTGTCAAAACTTTTCGCTTTCTTTCTCTTTGGAATTATGACAAGCTAGCATTTTTTCTTTTTTTTATAGCTCACTTTTGGGGACACCTCCCAGGATGCTTAGAGTGTCACTTCGGAGATTTATGTAGTGGAAGCTGCACTTACATGGGCACACAGCAGGGCAACCAGGCAGTGGCGCTCAGAATGACGACACTGGGGAGAGGTGACCCACTACTAGCAGTAACCAAATAAAACCACGAGGTTCCAGGGGACAGGAGGGTGGGCATTCATGTGCCACTACCTCATTCGCATTGTCCTTAACATAACGTATAACTATGCTTCAGGGATCTCAAAAGTGTTGACGATAGGTACTTCGGTGGAACCAAAGGATTCATATAAATATTATGTCTATTTATTTAAGAAAAAGAAATGAAACTCAAGGTATAATTTAGATGTAACAGTATGTTGGGGTTTGTCTTTTTAAAAAAGTTTATATCAAATCCCCAACTGCATTTCAAAGTGACAATTTAAAAATTATGTCAGTGGATATTGTGGCGTATTCTTTATTTTTGGTTTATTCTAGCTGCGCCCAGGCCTCTAACGTGTCTGATAGGTCTTCTACTGCCCAGGCAATTCTTATAGTTAAGTAACAACTGAAAATGTGGTGATGAGTATTAACTATGAAAAGAAATCCTCATTTTTCACTTATGTGGTCCTTTGTACTCTAAAAAAGTTTTACACTACAACTATTTAATTGGCTCTGTCAGTACAGTTAGATTTCAATTTTGTTTGGTTACATGTAAAAATGATACTATCCACTCACCTTTTTTTTTTTGAACAGCCCTAAGCTAGAGACAGAACACCCACTGTTGAGGATATACATGTTTTGGGTTGTTTTTCTAGTAAAGAGGTGAGCTTTTACTGAGTCATCTCTATCTCTTCGGAAAAGTCCTCTTTTGGGTCCAAGATATTTTTTTCTTGCAAAGCGAGCAACATATCTCTGAAGTAAAATAAATCCTCATTTTCTAGCACTAAATTCTAAGTCGCCCATCCTCCCCCTCCAACTCAATGTGCTGTGTAATGACAGAGTCACGGGAGAGAGGTGTCTCCAGTCGTTTGTTGAGTTTAGTTACAATAATTAAGTCCAAATCTGCAGATGATTCGTTTTAAATAATAAATTAGAAGGGCTTAAGGTCATACCTATACTGGTCATTCTCATTTATGTTCCATATGTTTTCCTGAGAGGGAGAGAAGGAGGAGGAGCTAAGGGGGCGTTGCATTCACGAGTATCATTCACGATGTCGACGCCAGCCCGGGAAAGGTTCGGAACAGACCTCGGCTCAGGTCAGCGGCACTGTGCGCCAGTGGCAATGCTGACATTAAAGCTCAAATTTCTTTTAGGAAACTGTAAGGAACACTGAAACATCCTAATATATGGCCAGCCCATACACATCAGGCAACTAGGGGTACAGTTGCCAAAATTAGCAAATAAAAATACATGAGAAATATTTTTTAGTGTAAGTGTATCCCAAATATTGCATGGGACATACATTAAGAATTACTCGTTGCATATCTGAAATCTAAATTAACTGGGTATCCTGTATTTTATCTAGCACCCTACTGAGGGTTGAGGGGGTGGGTACCCCAGGGACGCTGGACTAGTAGTGTCCACTTCTACCGCAGGATGGGGCACTCCAGAAGTGACGATGGTTTTCAGGAGGTTTACCCTTTTCTATTTATCTCTGTAAAAATATGCCCTTTACAAGTTCTCTCCCTCCGTTCCTGTCGGATAATTGTCGTGAGCTTACGACGTGCCTGGGACAGTTAGGAGATGGAGGTGAGGATGTGACCGAAGCGCTGCCTGTGACCTCGGGCAGCTTCCCCTCGGGCAGAGGCAGAATCACACCCAGTGGGCAGAAGACCCTGTGCAGAAAAACAGAGGTGGGGAGAGAGGATGGGGCCGTAGGGTGGGCGCTATTTGAGGTTTCCTCTAAGACACAGAGAGCGAAACGTGTGAGAGCCTGAGGAGTGTGCGAGAGCGAGCGAGAGGGGAGGGGAGGGGAGGAAGGAGCGGTGGCTGACCTGTGCCAAGCGAAGCAGCTGGGGCCACCGTGGATAGAAGACAAAGGGCCTTCAGGCCAAGCCTGCAGCATGAAACCAGCATCCTGTGACCACCCACAGTGTGCTTCTGGAAGGTCAGTAGTTAACATTGTTTACAAATTGTGTTAAGAAGGTAAACCTGTGACCTGGACAGAACAGTCCCTCTTTTCCTACCAGCATTCCCATTTGGGGCGGGAGGCATGTGCGCGTGCTGGCTGGACCCACACTGTACTGTCAGGGCAACGAGGCAATCCTTGTGTCTGCCTGGGAACGTGTCAGAAATAAAGTTCCCATGGCTCTTGAATCCCTTCCCCTGTTCAAAAGGACAAATACCTGATGGTAGGCTGTCGTCAGGACAGCACTGACCAGCCCCAGGAAGCTTGCATCGGTACCAGCCAGAGCTAATGACACCGCGCCTTTAGCTCACACCGAAGTCCTACGGAGGGACTTTACCCTTTACAACAATAAACAAACGAATTCTTAAGCATTTAAAATATATTAAAATGTCTATCAACCTATCTGAAGAGAAATTTGTTTCAAAGTTTTAAGAAAGAAAACATAACTCACTTTAGCCTGTACAGTGTGCTGTGCTCGCAGCACCCAGCAGTGCGGACGTGCACATCAGGCCTTGCAGCCCCGCTGCCCGCCTCCCTGCCTGCGGCCTTCATTCCATCGAGCTCCCCCTGAAGGATTATAATGGGTGAAATTGATGCCTTTTCCATACAGGGTAACCCAGACTTCTCAGTTTCGAACATATCCCTAACAAGCAGGAGACCATCTCCAACGGCACAACTTTTACACCAACAATTCAGAATTGGATGTACTATTTTGGGTAACCACAACGACACAAACCGATAAAAGAGAATTATCACGCCTATAATCCTAGCACTCTGGGAGGCC
>RJWJ010017108.1:0-33497 GCA_004363605.1 Indri indri
CACCTGAGGTGGAAGATGTGGGAGCAGGGCAGGGCCTGCAGCCGGCTGTTCCTCTCGCCTATGGACTCGCCGCACAGGCCGCAGTAGAGCTCCGTCTCCTCCACGCACTCGTGGAACCGCACGACGTGCGCCCGCAGCTCCCGCTGCAGCCCCTTGCTGCGGTAGATGCCCTCGCTCAGACAGTGCAGCTTGAGCTGGCTCAGCTGGCGGCACGGGGGCCAGCGGTGGGAGAAGAGACCAAAGTCAGTGCGGGCAGGGTTCTGTCTCAGCCACTTCCCTGTCTTGCTGATGCACCTAGGAAAAATGTCCTGCCCTCTCTGGGCCTCAGTTTCACTTCATGCGGAATGAGGGAGTGGGTCAGATCAGAGGCTTTCAGCCCCAGAACCACCTGGACCCCATGTTTTTGAAGGATTATATTTTCCAAACCTATTGCATTGACTCCGTAAATCCTTTCCTGGTTTTTTTTTTTTTTTTTTTTTTTTTTGAGACAGAGCCTTACTTTGTCGCCCTGGCTGGAGTGCAGTAGTGTCATTGTAGCTCACTGCAGCCTCAAACTGTGGGCTCAAGGGATCCTCTGCCTCAGCCTCCCAAGTAGCTGGGACTATACGAGGATGCCCTGGTGCCCGGCTAATTTTTCTATTTTTAGTAGAGACAGGGTCTCGCTCTTGCTCAGGCTGGTTTCAAACTCCTGGGCTCAATCAATCCTCCTCCCGCCTCGGCCTCCCAGAGTGCTAGGATTACAAGCATGCGTCACTGAGCCTGGCCACCTTTCCTGTTTTGATCAATTAAATACACACACAACAGCCTGTCAGCACTTCTGATCAGCCTGAAACATGGGCAAACCCGAGTGGCTATAATCCAGCCAAAAACAAACATACGTGCATTTTGGTTACTCTGCACCTGATCCCAGAGAAGTGAACAGCTTCTAGAAGACACTGAGAAACGGCTAAGCCTGCTTTCAACATTTTAAGGCTGGGATACAGTTATTAAATTTGGAGAGGCCACATACACCATGGAAGGAACATAGACTTTGGAGTCAAGACAGACCCGTTAGTAGGCGTGGGACCTTGAGCCCCTCTCTGAGCCTCACTTTTCTCGTCTGTAAAATGGGGCTTCCTGTACCCACCTTGCAGGGAGAGTGAGGGCTAGAACCGATACCTATAAGGGGCCTGTGCATGCCCAGCTGTCAGGGCGTGAGGCCACTGTGGGGAGTTCTAATGAACTCAAGAAGCCCCTGAGGAATTCTGCCGTCCTCTGAGCTATGAAATTCCCACCCTGCCCTCAGAAGGGCTCTCTGCGTGGACTGGGGACAGTGCAGTTCCCAGGGGATCAGGAAGGGCTCAGGGAGTGAGCAGGCTCGGGGGGCCCTTCCCTCCAACCCCAGTACTCCCTTGACCCAGGAGACAGAAGCAGGTCTGACCTTGTTCCCCACCTCCTCGGCCAGGTCCTGGGCTCTCTCGATGGCGTCCAGAGCCTGGAAGGTGAGCACAGGCCAGGGCTTCGGGCAGAGCTGTCTGACAGAGGCCTTGGCTCATAGGAAAGGACGGGGTAGGGAGGCTGGGCCTGGGGAGGGGGCATGGGCCAGGGCAGCTGCCCTGTGTGTGAAGGTGGCAGAAGAGACAAGAGCTGTGTGGGCAGGTGACCTCCTGCCCCTGTTTATTCAGTGTCCTGGGTTCAAACCCCAGCTCAGACCTTTTACTAGATGTGGGTCTCTGGGCAAGTCATGGGCCTTCTCTGAGCCTGGAAAATGGCCAGGAAATGTCCTGGCCTCACGGGACCAGGGTGAAGCTGAAGTCAGACAAAGTGCCTGGGAGAGCCCCACCCAGCACCAGACCCACAGACTGTTGGTGAGCGACTGGCCCCACACGGGAGCACGGGGAGAGCTGGGGCTGCAGGAAGGGGCTCGACCTCACCTTGTCCAGCGCCTTCCTGGCCACCCAGCATTTGGCCACACCCAGCAGCACCTGCACCTGCCCCAGGCGGTTTCCGATCTCGGTCATGATGCTCATGGCAGAGTCGTACCTGGGGAAGGCTGTCTGCAGAGCCAGGAGGGGGACAGAATCAGGATGGGCCAGGCTGAGCCCCACTCCCGCCCACACGTCCCAGCGACCTCACCTCTAGGTCCCCGCGGCTCCGGTGGATGTCAGCAAAGCAGAGCAGGCAGAGCGCCTGCAGCGGCCGGTCCCCGTGCTGCAGCGCAATCTTCATGGACTCCTGCAAGGGAGCCCAGCCACTCCGGCCTGCCCACCTGTCCCCGCCACTGCGGCTCCCTCCACCCAGTGGGCCCCTCTGAAGGGACAGCCCAGGGAAACCCACGCTCTCAGAGCCTAATACAGCCATCATGGGGCTGAGGCCTCACGCACCAAACCGCCGTGGTCATAGCACCTGGCGAAGTGGCTATTGTCCTTTGACAGGTGGAAATGAGGCTCAGAGAGGAGAAATGACTTAAATGAGGTCACCCAGGAAGTGGCAAAGCTGGGATATGAACCCAGGTCAGTGGAACTCCAGAGACTGGCTCTTTGCCTTCTCCATCTTCACAGGGCCCCACAGCTGGTGCTGGGGACAGAGAGAGGCCCTGTTCCCTGAGGATGGACTGGAAGGGAATGGGGTTTGGAAGGGAATGGGGTTTGGGATGTGGCTGGGGGAACAAACATATCCGTCAGCGGCTCAGCTGTAGAGACTGGGCCAGGGGTGAACCTTGGGGACTTCAGGAGACTGATTTGGAAGAAGGCATCCCGCACTGTCCTGGGCCCCAGATGCTGGCCCGCCCCCTCCCCTGCTTCCCTACCTCGCAGCACTCCATGGCGCTGCCCAGGTGGCCCAGCAGGCGATAGGCCACGGCCATGTGGTACTGGCTCATGGCCCGGTACTTGAGGCTCCAGCCCTTGCCGTAGTCGTTGACGAGCTCTGCGGCCTTGCAGGGGAAGAACAGGGCTTTCTCGTAGTCCTGCAGGGGACACGGGATGGGAGGGGGCACACTTAGTGACAGGAGCTGCCCCAAGTCAGGGCTTCTCTGGCAGCGGGGAGCCCGGTGTTTGTTCATTGATTCTGGTGTCCAGGGAAAGAGGGCGCCAGGCAGAGCTAAGGCGCTCCATGAGCACAGGGATTTCTCCTGGTTTGCCGACGCATCCAGGAGCCCAGCACGATTCCTGGCACTTGGCAGATGCACAATAAATATTTGGCGAATGAGTGAATGAAGAGGCAAAATAATATGGTTGGCTTCTCTTCTCACCGGGTCCCAAATGGGCTCCGCAGCTTCAGAGACCCATGGTGGGAGGGGGACAAGATCCCCACACTGGAGCCAGCCTCCCGGCACCCCGCAGCAGCTGCTGGGGGCGCAATCAATGACAGACAGCCAGCACAGTGAGGCAATGAAATCATTCTCTCGGACTTTCCCCTCAGACCTCTGTGCCTTTCCTACCTGCCCATGGTCAGCTGATGATCTCACCTCATCCTCCATCCGGGAATCAGAGGAAAACCAGAGAGGAGCTCCCTTCTCTACCTCCTCCACCTGCTCCCACCTCACCACCTCTGACCCCACTCTCTCTGACCCCTTCCTCTCACCGTGGAGGAGGGCACCCTGTTCCTGTCAAACGCCAGCTCGTCCCCAGCCCCTGGTCCCTGCATCATCAAGTTCTCTCTTTCTACATGGCGATTTCCATTCCTGTACAAACGTGTTCTGGCATTTCTCATCTCATTTAAAATATAGAATCCAGCCGGGTGCAGGGGCTCATGCCTGTAATCGCAGCATTTTGGGAGGCTGAGGTGGGAGGATCACTTGAGGCCAGGAGTTCAAGACCAGCCTGGGCAACATAGTGAGACCCCATCTGTACAAAAATTTTAAAAATTAGCTGGGCATGGTGGCGCATGCCTATAGTCCCAGCTACTCGGGAGGCTGAGGCAAGAGAATCACTTGAGCCTAGGAACTATGACAACACTGCTACACTCTAGCCTGGGCAACATAGCTAAACCGTGTCTCTAAAAAATAAAAATTAAAAAATTTTTAAAAAATAACAACCAAACAACCTTCTTTTGATCTCATTCCCCCTCAGCTACAGCCCCATTTCTCTACTCTTTTTCATAGTAAACCTATTTGACCTTTCACTTAATATGATCAAAAGAGAACTCTCAGGCCAGGTGTGATGGCTCACACCTGTAATCTCAGCACTTTGGGAGGCCAAGGCAGGAGGATCTTTTGAGCCCAGGAGTTCAAGACCAGTGTGGGCAACATAACGAAAAACATAACATCGCTCAAAAAATTTAAAAAATTAGTCAGGTGTGGCAGCATGCACCTGTAGTCCCAGCTACTCAGGAGGCTGAGCCAGGATTGCTTGAGCCTGGGAGTTGGAGGTTGCAGTGAGCTATGATCATACTACTGTACTCTAGCCAGGACAACAGAGTGAGACCCTGTCTCCAAACAAAAAACCTCTCAATAATCCAATAAAAACCTCTTCCTAATAATACTTACTATGTACTTTTAAATTTGAGGCCATGTAAATGTTTTACGAATTCAAGACATTAAATCTAATTTAAAAAATACCTCAAGATAGAAAATGGAAATGCCCCTAACTCTCTATCATGTTATAACATAACCACACAGGAAAAAATATTTTAAATGACCTTAGAACAAAAGTACTTGGATAGTTCATCCATAGGGGGATATGTTATAAAGACAAATGAATGGCAAAGGAATCTTAAACTTCATTCTGTTGTCTTTATTTTCTAGAGCAATATTGGTTTTGTCTTTAGGAATTATTTTATGTATTTTGTAGGATAATGTAAATATTTAATTATGTTGTTAGAAACCAAGATTTTCCAGAGAAAAGAGAATCAAGTTTAAAATAAATTAAACTCTTAAAACATTAGATTTGAGGCCGGGCGCGGTGGCTCACGCCTGTAATCCTAGCACTCTAGGAAGCCGAGGCGGGCAGATTGTTTGAGCTCAGGAGTTCGAGACCAGCCTGAGCAAGAGCGAGACCCCGTCTCTACTAAAAATAGAAAGAAATTATCTGGACAATTAAAAATATATAGAAAAAATTAGCCAGGCATGGTGGCGCATTCCTGTAGTCCCAGCTACTCAGGAGGCTGAGGCAGTAGGATCGCTTGAGCCCAGGAGTCTGAGGTTGCTGTGAGCTAGGATGACGCCATGGCACTCTAGTCCGGGTAACAGAGTAAGACTCTGTCTCAAAAAAAAAAAAAACCATTAGATTTGAATTGGAAATATCAGTAAAAACCAGGCATGGTGGCTCACACCTGTAAACCTTGTAATCCCAGCACTTTGGGAGGCTCAGGCGGGAGGATTGCTTGAGGCCAGGAGTTTGAGACTAGCCTGGGCAACATGGCAAGACCCTTGTCTCTACAAAAAATTAAAAAAAAATAGCTGGGTGTGATGGCATGCGCCTGTAGTCCCAGCTACTTGGGAGGCTGAAGCAGGAGAATCACCTGAGCCCAGGAATTTGAGGCTGCCGTGAGCTATGATCACACCACTGCACTCCAGCCTGTGCCACAGAGCAGGACCCCATCTCAAAACAAAAAGCAACCCCCTGCCCCACCATTTCCTACTAAAAAGAACCAGGAGAAACAGTAGATTCCAGGACTGGGACAGGGGGAGTTCAAGATGAGAGTGAGACAGTTTATTGTACCAGAAAACAAGGCGGCTTTCAAAGACTAAATGAAATCTTGTCAAAGCGACACAAGAGCCATATTGAAGGAACTTCCCACTGGATAAAGTTAAGATAATGTGGGCCGGGAATGGTAGCTCATGCTTGTAATCCCAGCATGTTCAGAGGCCGAGGTGGGAGGATTACTTGAGTTTGAGATCCTGCCTTTCCATTAGGAACTTTATTTCAGACTAACCAACTCACCCTAACTGATAAGGGAAAGTTCTCCCTTATTGAAAATTCTTACCTAATAAATGAAGGAATACTAGAACTTGGAAATGATCATTTCATTAGAGTTCAAATGACATAATTGATTCAGGCAACAAATATCAATGGATGCTAAAGCCATTACAGAAAATGTTATAAAACTGAACATTCATTCACAGGATGCCAAAGTGTCATCCCACAGGTTAATCTGCTGGTCATGAGAGGAAAAAACGCAAACCTGAAAACAGAGAGATCAGGTTGCCACTCCCTGAACCATGCTGATACGCTGTGCCACGAAGTATGTAGCATCACCGGCGTCGTATTCAGACCAAAGATGTGGGACCTAAATCTCACCAAGTCATTGTCCAACTCCCAGCTCTTAGGAAGGGAAGGAGACAAAGGAGCAAGTTACATGACTCCTCGAGGAAGTAACGAGAAAAGGAGATGGAACATTCTACAAGGCAATTAGTCTGGTTTCTTCAATAAATTATAAAAAAATAGGGGGGCAGGGAGGAATTTTCTATTGAAAGAGACTTATAAGACATAACAACCACTGCAATGTGTGGCTCTTGTTTTTGTTTAAGGGTTAAGGTGAGGGTAAAGACATATTTTTAGGATGCGTAGAGAAATTTAAATACGGACTGGGTATTAGATGCTATTCAGAGATTACTAATTTTGGTATATGCAATAACAGTATTATGATTATGTAAGAAAGTGTCTTTATATAAAAAATTCCCTTTTTTTAAATTTTAGAGATGCATACTGAACTACTTCAGGGTAAAATATCATAGTGTCTATAATTTTCTTTTACAATAGTTCAGGTAAATATGTAAATCAAACATGGCAAAAATATTGATAATTGTGAAATCTAAGTGGTGAATATATGGGGATTCATTAAACTATTCTCTCTACTTTCTTGTAAGTTTAATTTTCTTCATCATAAAAAGATTTTAAGAAAGACTTCCACGCCTCCCCAGTCTTATCTCATCGCATGAATGGCTTCCCTCACGTCTAGTTCCTGAAAACAAAATCCTGGCTGTCGTCCTATGCTGCTCATTCCCTCCCATCCCAGCTCCGTTCCATCAGCACTTACACACTCATTTACCGGAAGATTTATTAAGCATCTACTATGTGCCAGGCATTGACATCCTCCGTGGGCCAAGCACAGCCCACATGTCTAAGGGAAAGGGGAACAAAAGCACTAGTGACCAGAAGCCTGCGGTCCCTGACCCTGTCAGCTCCTTCACAGCCTGCCTGCCCCTCCCCCGTCTACCCCCTGGCACACCTGAGACAGGTCTGAGGGCCATGCTGGCCTCTATCCGTCCTGGAACATTCCAGGTATGTTCCCCAGGGTGGAGCTTTGCTTTAGCGGTTCCTTCTTTTTTGCCTAGACTCCTCTTTCACCAGATTTTTGCATGGCTCGCCCTCTCATCTCTTTCATCAAACATCACCTTCCGACCACCTTGTTGTCTGAAATCATGATGCATTCACCCCCAGCGCTGCCCGCCCCAGCCCTGCTTCGCTTTCTTCTAAGCACTTTCTGACATGCTAAGTAACTGACTCCGACCGTGTTGTTTCTCCCCCAACTAGAGTGCAAGCTGCATGAGGGCAGGGCTTTGCTGTTCTCCCTGCTGCGCCCTCGGCCAACGGTGCCTGGATATAACAGACGCTCATTAAGTATCTGATGAATGAATCCTTACAACCCTGCTGTAAGGTGAGTCTTATTCTCCCTCATTTTATAGACAGACCTTCCAAGGTTCAGAGAGGAGAGGTGACTTGCCCGAGATCACACAGCAAACACCTGGCAGTGCAGGCCTCTGGCCTGTCCTCACACAGGAGCCTCCCGTTCCCCCAGGAAGTCAGACAGGACAAGGTTTGCATCCGGGCTCTGCCCTCCCTGGCCAAGTTGTTACCTTCCTGGTTAAGTCTTTCCCCTTCCTGACCTCTCAGTTCCTTGTTCCCACCTAAAAGGAGGGCTGGACAAGGTAGTGCTCATGACAGGCTCTCAGGGAGCCCCAAAGCCCTCCGCTGACCTCCCCCTGGGGCCCAGGCCCACCTTGACCTGGGCGTAGAAGCTGCCCAGGCTGCAGCAGACACGGCACTCGAGCATGGCATCGTCGTTGTTGTGGGCATAGCGCAAGGCCTTCTCGAAGCTCTCCAGAGCCTTCTGGAAGACACTGAGGCCCAGGAAGGCATTGCCCATGCTCAGGCTGACCTGGCCCCCGAGCTGGGCACCTGCCCTGGTACCAGGCAGGCCAAGGCAGGTCTTGCAGTAGGAGATGGTCTTGTGAAACTCACACAGCTTCTCGTTGCTGCGTGCCAGGTTCAGGTAGCTCTCCAGGAGGAAATCGGCATCCTCCAGCTCCCGCGCTGTGTCGATCTGCACCACGGCAAACTGCCCACCAGGCAGTGGGCAGGTGACTGTCAGCCTGGACTCTGAGCCTTGGGCCCCAGCTCCCAACTCCCAGGCTCAGACCTACAGCCTCAGGCCCAGAGGCTCTGTACCAACCCCCCAGTTTCACACCCAAAGAACAGACCCCAAAGCCTCAGACCCAGCCCTTCCACCCCTGGTCTCGAATGCATGCTCTGTACCCCAGCCACAGGCCAGAGGCTTCAGCCTGGAGCCTCAACCCCCCACGCTCAGACTCACAACCTTCACCCTTTCACCCCAAGCCTCAAACCTGGAGCCCACACCCTCCAGGTTCAGACACAGAGCCCCACGCAGGAAGGCTGAAACCCAGACTCTGAGACCCGGGCTTGAGATCCCTGAACTCTGGACCCTGACTGAGAACCTGAGTCTCAGAGGCTCAGACACTGAAGTTCAAGGCCACAGGCCTGAATCTGAAGCCAAGACCCAGCACCTAAGACCCGGAGCCTTAGATGCAGATTCAGCGCTGCGGGTTCTGGCCGCCAGCCTGTGGGACGAAGGGGAGCCTGCGGAGGCCCAGAGGGGGCTGGGGGGCCTGGAGGAGTCCAGCCCCAGCCTGACCCTCGCTCGGCTCACCACCTGGGCTGGGCACCCCACCTTCAGCATCTCCCTGTAGCGGCCCATCTCCGAGTGGGCCGTGACCAGGCAGCCCAGCACGCGGAAGCGCCCCACGAGGTCCGAGCTCTTCTCCAGCACCTTCATCCACACCTGCAGCGCCTTCTCCGTCTGGTTAGACTGGTACAGCTGCAGCCCCTTCTCAATCTGCTGCTTCGTCTGGTCCTGCCCCATCCTCCCCCAGCCCTGCGCCCCACTCCCGCAGACCTCTAGGCACTCATGGCGCGGGACCCCCAGCGCCGGCCGCCCGGCTGCCCGCTGAGACTCAGGAGTGAAAGTGTGTGTGGGGGGGAGCCCAAGCGGGGCCTGGGTGGAGAGCGGGCGCCACCCCGGGAACAAAGCTGGTGCGGCCTCTGTGCACAGCTGTCCCTGCCAGTTGGGGCCACGTGGCTCCTGAGGAATGTCAGCAGCAAGGTCACGCGGGCTTCTGCCGCACCCACCCATGCTGGGAGGGGGCTCCCCCAGGGACACAGGCACCCTGCCACCTGGGCACCCTCTTGGGTGTCGCTTCGGCACCTTTGACACTTGCCCCGACTGCCCTGGCAGGCCAGGCCCCCCTCCGCCGGCAGCCTTGCTGAGGAGCCGCCGCCAGTGGGTGGCCAGGCCTCGGGCAAGCAGGGATGAGGCCGGGCACACAGGCGTCAGGGAGGCTGGGGCAAGCGCCCCGCGCTGCTTCTCCTGCATCAAAACTCCCCCAGCCCAGCCCTCCCCTGGCTTTGTCACTGTGATTCTCCGGGCACCCTGGTCACCTACCTGTGCACAGGCCCACAGCGTTCCCGGCAGCTCCTTCTACAGAGGCCGGGGAAGGCTCTCCGGCTGCTAGCCCGGCTTCCTCCTAACCCAGTGTGACCCCAGCCAAGTCATTTAGCTCTCTGGGCCTCAGTTTCCTCATCTATAAAAAGAGGGTAACAATAGGATAATAAACCTTAACTCACGGGGCTCTCAAGAGGCTCGCCCACGGCACAGTGGCGTGGTTAACAGCCTGGGCCCGGAAGCCACGCTGGCAGCGTTGGAACCCTGGCTCTGCCATCCATGCATGTGGGCAGTGTGACACTGGGCAAGTCACCTGGCCCTGAGGAATGAAGAGTATCGGTGCTGGGCTCACTGGGTTGCTGTGAGAACCGAATGACTTACTGGTCGAGTGGGGCAGTTCTGGCACACAGGAAAGACTGCGTGTTGATAAGCAAGCTTATCCTGCTCCTTGGTAAACTGCCCACCGGCGCGGAGCTTGGCCCTTGAAGGTTTAAAAAGTGTCCCAATTCCAATCCCAACCCCAATTTGAAAGGGTCCCTAAGAATCAGCTTTAATATTGTGGAGAAGGGCAAGGCCTTAGGCAGTCTTGGGGCTCGCAGGCACGGGGGAGACCCCAGGCGATGGGCCCCTGCCAACTCCACCAGCTTCTCCCACTTCGCTCTCTCCTCTCTCTGCCCCAGGGCAAAATTCGACCTTCCAGAGCAGATAATTCAGTGGTTCTTAGTATATTCGCAAAGTTGGGCATTCATCGCACTAATTCGAGAACATTTTCATCTCCCCAAAAAGAAGTCCCATACCCATTAACAGTCACTCTCCCTCCCCGTGTTACGGCTAAATCGTGACCTCCCCATTCATACGTTGGCATTTTAGCCTCTAGTACCTCAGAATGGGACTGTATTTGGAGACAGGGGCTTTAAGAGCTAATCAGTGTAAAATGAGGTCACACAGGTGGGCCCTACTCCAGTATGACTGGCGTCCTGGTAAGAAGAGATGAGGACGCAGACACACAGAGGATCATGTGGAGACAAACGGAGGAAATGGCCACTACAAACCACGGAGAGGCCTCGGAATGAAACCAACTCCGCCAACACCTTGATCTTGGACTCCTGGCCTCCAGAACTGTAAGAAAAAGAAACTTCTGTTGTTTAACCCACCCAGAGTCTATGGATTTGTCTATCCTGGACACTTCATAGAAATGGAATCACATGACATGTGGCCTTTTGTAACTGGCTTCTTTCACTTAGGATAATGTTTTCTTTCTTCTTTTGAGGGTCTCACTCTGTCACCCTGGGTAGAGTGCCGTGGCATCATTACAGCTCACTGCAACCTCAAACTCCTGGGCTCAAGCAATCCTCCTGCCTCAGCCCCCAGAGTAGCTGGGACTACAGGTGCGTGCCACCACACCCAGCTAATTTTTCCTATTTCCAGTAGAGACGCGGTCTGGCTCTTGCTCGGGCTGGTCTCAAACTCCTGAGCTCCAGCGATCCTCCCACCTCGGCCTCCCAGAGTGCTAGGATTACAGGCATGAGCCACCACACTAGGCCTAGCATAATGTTTTCAAGGTTCCTCTGTGTCTTAGCACATATCAGCACTTTATTCCTTTTCATTAGTTAATGTTCTTTGCATGGATATATCACATTTTATCCACTCACTGGTTGATGGGCATTTGGGTTAGTTCACTTTTGAGCTATTATGAATAATGGATGCTATAAACATTCATATACAAGTTTTTGTGTGGACACGTTTTCATTGCTCTTGGGTATGTACTTAGGAGTGGAATTGCTGGGTCATATGGTGACTGTACGCTCAACTTCTTGAGGAACTGTCACCCTTTCTGCCCCAGGGACTTGCACCTCTTGGTTCCTTCACTTCTCCCCACCCCGGCTCTGCCTTGTAAGTCCTACTCAGGGTCAATCAGATTATTATCCTCTCACAGAATTCCTCTTCGAATGGATAGAGGCTTATCTCTACTATTTTATACTCATTAGTGATGTTATTTGCTTAATGTCTTTTCCCCCCCACTCAAATGTGCAGGCAGGACTTTGTCTCATTCACCAATGACCACACCCCCAGGGCAAGGCCTGCACACAGTGGCCCCCTGATAAATATGTCAAATGAATGAATGAGGAAAAGGGAGGAAAGATAGTTTAACTCTGAGATTTTGAGCAACTGCTGTAGGCCCAGCAGCGTATCTGGGAGTCGGGAGGTGAACAGCCAGCTCAGGGTTCCGCGTCCCAGGGCCCATGCCACAGGCCCAGCAGGGGTAGGAGGGGTGTCGGAGCAGGCCCTGGGACGGGTCGCTAGATGAGGCCACAGGGACTCCCTGCGGGGAAAGTGCTCTTTGGCCTGGACCAGGGGAAGCTGGGAAAAGGAGGAAGAGCTGGCTGGGGTCTTCTCTCACCTCCATGGGTCCTGGGTTGAAGATGACCTGCAGACGGAAGCCGGGACTGCACGGAAGGGACTGATGGGCCAGCAGACTCCCCACTCCGGCTGCCGGACACAGCTCGCGGGGAGTCTTTCGCAGGAGGCAGCTGCGTCTACGCCCCAAAGGAGTTTGAGATCACAGCCTTCCCGTTACCCAGAAACTCAAATGACCTCAAAACTTGAAAGCTCAACAGGATCACGTTTTCCTCTAGCCCAGAGTCAGCTCTTTGATTCTCTGACTTCGGAGACAGAAATATGTCCATACTTGCTTGTTCTAAGTAGCAGAATACCTCATATTTCCTTCAAAAGTTTTGGAGTACATTTTCCAGAATTCAGTTACTGCACAGTGAAGGTCGTGATCCTTTAGGGCAAGGGCTATGGTTTACTTGTCTTCATACCACTAGCAACTAACTGCACAGCCCCAGGCAAAGTGAGGCACCAAAAGAATTGTAACTAACATTTTTTAAGCCTTTTTTTCCAGTTTCTAGGTAAGGAAACTGAGGCATGGATACATAAAGTGACCTTCCCAAGACCACACACCTCCCCCCGTTTTTTTTTTTTTTTTTGAGAGAATTATGTTGCCTGGGCTGGAGTGCAGTGGTGTCATCATAGCTCACTGCAACCTAAAATTCCTGGTCTCAAGCAATCCTCCTGCCTCAGCCTCCAGAGTAGCTGGGACTACAGGCGTGAGCCACCACGCATGGCTAATTTTTAAATTTTTTTTGTAGAAATGGGGTCTTGCTATGTTGCTCAGGCTGGTCTTGAACTCCTGGCCTCAAGCGATCCTCCCGCCTAGCCTCCCAACCAAGACCACATGTCCACCTAGAGACAGCTGGGACCACAACCCAAGCAGTATTATGACTTTGGGAGCCCCATTCTTAACTATTATGCTGTCCCAGAGAGGAGGAGAGGAAGAGAGAGATGGAGAAATGTATCGAGGACAGGGTAAACAGAGTCAAGACCTGCTCACCAATGCCCAGTGGACAAAAGGCCCCTGGAAGTTGGAAGAGCCACAAAATGAAATGGTCTTTTCTGGACCACTTAAGCTCACTGGGTGGTGGGATATTCAGGGGCCCTGGGGTTCTGACCAAGTGCCTGTTGTCAGGTATCAGATACACACCTCACATTTTAGCACCCTCATTATAATCAGAAGTAGAAAATTAAGTTTGGACTTGAAGCAAGAGTCACAGTCTGGCATGAGAGGGCTGAATATTTCTGAGTTGGCTGGAAATGTGTGATCTGGGAGATTTCATATAAAAACCTACATTTCCTGCTTCTCTTCAAGATTGGAAGCTCATGCAAGCCCAGGCCTGTGCCTCTGCCTCTGGCCGCAAGAGACCAAGAATGTCCCTCACTCTCATTTCCTGCCTTGACACTGAAGCCAACTGTCACTTGTTGTCTTAGACTGACCTCCTTTCACACATCACATTTGCAGCCCCTGCTCCAGAGGCATGACAAGTGTAATTGGAGGGGACAGTCCAGGCTCCTTCTGCCATGATTAGCGGGATTCTTGGGAACGGTCTCTCTCCCTCTCAACAATTTAGTTTTCTCAATTGTAAAGTGAGGATATCACCTCTCTGGCAAGTTTTCTGTGAAAACTGAATGTGATGATAAAAATAACTTGCTTTGAACAAGACATTGAACTAACGCCCCTCTAATGGCTCTTATAACAGTGAAAACACTAGAAATAATCTGTGTCTGATAGGAGGGTAGTTGATAAACCATGAAGTGTTATGTAGATTCTAAACAAGAAAGTGGGCTGGCTCATACCTGTTATCCCAGCACTTTGGGAGGCTAAGGTGGGAGAACCGCTTGAGGCCAGGAGTTTGAAACAGCCTGGACAACACGGTGAGACCCTGTCTCTATAAAAAAATTTAAAAATTAGCTGGGTGTGGAGTGCGCCTGTAGTCCCAGCTACTCAGGAGACTGAGACAAGAGGATTGCTTAGCTGAGGAGTCCAGCCTGGGCAACATATTAAGATGTCTCTTTAAAAGAAAAAAAGCAACTCTCCTACTTATTAGCCACACAGAGAGAGATGAATTGCAGCTTCTCTGAGCCTCAGTCTCTTATTTTCCTATGCTACCTGTTGCTGGGAGAACGAGTACAGTGGCTATGATTAATAAATGGTGGTTAGTGTTACAATTCTTTTAGAATTTGTCTAGCAGGTTTTCTGGTCCTCACCGGAAGATCCCCCCCACCAACCCACCGCCAAAAGATGTTGGTTATTTTCCTCAAAAGCAAAGCAACCATCTAGGTCAGTCCTGACCACTGTCTGCAATGATGGAAATGGTCTATGTCAGCACTGTCCAAGATGATAGTTAGCAGTCACACATAGCTTTTGAATACTTGAAACGTGGCTAGTAAAAGTGAGGTACTAAATTTTAAATTTTAATTATTTAAACTACGAAAGCCACAGTGGCTAGGGGGTAACTGTATTGGACAATGCAGGCCTAGAAGCCTGCCAGATTCAGATAATAAAGCAGGCTCCCAACCAGGAGCTGCGAGAGCTGGAAGGGACAGGGGGCTGCAGAAATCTGACCAGACCGGGAGCAGGCAGCTCAGAAGGGTGAGGAATGGCAGGGGCAGGTGGTACAAGGACAGTGCTGCCACTAGTTTTTGAGTAGGAGGAAGAAAGGAGAAAATGCCTCCGGAGGTAGGCTAAGTGAAAGCCAGACACAGACGGCCACATATCATGTGACTGCATTCATATGAAACATCCAGAACACGCAAAGCCACAGAGACATAAAGTGGATTACTGGTTGCCAGGGGCTGGGAAAAGGGGTGAGGGAGGGGACGGGGAGTGACTGCTAATGAGATGGGGTTTCTCTTCGGGGCGATGAAGATGCTCTAAAATTAGGTTGTGGCGACGGTTGCACAGCTCTAAAAACCAATGAATGGTATGCTTTAAGTGGCTGAATTGTATAGTATGCAAATTATAGCTCAATATAGCTGTTTTAAAAAACCCCAAACCGCAAGAGGCCTCAGTTTACTGGGACCCCCCCAGAGAGGGGATTTGGCAGCTGAAGACTTGGCTGCCCTTCCCAGCTGAGCGTACTCAATTTCCCACCTCCAGACTGACTGATTTTAAAAAAACAAGAGCCTTCCCTATAGCTGGAGCCTTCATCAGTAGAGAAAGTCAATGCATGCAAAGGAAATTAAACACCAGATGGTGGGGGCTGGAAAGGACTCCTAAGAGGGAAAGAAAAAGCTTGAAAAAGGCAGAAGGTGCAAGTAAAAGCCATTTCCATCCAATCTCTCCTGAAGGGAAATGTTACCAGACATTAGTTTGACATTCCCAGAGGTGAAAGGACAACCTGGTCTTTAGTTGCCTTCCCGGTGGCTTGTCCTCATCACGGACTGAGCTGCTCGATGAGCACAGGACCTGAGAGGGAAGCTGTGTGCTGACCCAGAAAGTCAGTGCTGAGAGCCAGCTACGGAAAGATAAATCGGTTTTCAAAGGAAGAGAAAGTGTTTAAGACATTACTTTATGATTATAAACATGAAAAGCCTAAATTGAAAAAAAAAAAAGGTTAAAAGTAGTACTTTAAGCAAATTCCCTTTTGGGGTCTTTTTTTTTTCTTCCCTGGACTGCTTGTTAAATTTGGGGGTTTTATTTTTTCTTTCCAACTTGTCACTAACTTGAGATTGGGGTCTTATTTAGAATGGCAGGGTCTTGCTGTCACCCAGGCCGCAGTGCACTGGGCATGACCATAGCTCACTGCAGCCTTGACCTCCTGGGCTCAAGTGATACTCCTGCCTCAGCCTCCTGAGTAGCTGGGACTACAGGCATGTGCTAAAATGCCTGGCTTATTTTTTGTAGAATCTCACTATGTTGCCCAGGATGGTCTCGAACTCCTGGGTTCAAGCGATCCTTCCCGCCTTAGCCTCCCAAAGGAGGCTGTGGGTCAATTTTAAAGTAAGAAAAGCAACAGCGCCTTTAAGCATGACTTTTTTTTTTTTTGAGACAAGAGTCTTGCTGTTGTCCGGGCTAGAATGCCGTGATATCAGCCTAGCTCACAGCAACCTCAAACTCCTGGGCTCCAGTGATTCTCCTGCCTCACTCAGCCTCCCGAGTAACTGGGACTACATGTGCACACCGCCACACCTAGTTAATGTTTTTTTCTATTTTTAGTTGTGCAGCTAATTTTTTTCTATTTTTGGTAGAGACGGGGTTTCGCTCTTGCTCAGGCTGGTCTTGAACTCCTGACCTCAAGTGATCCTCCTGCCTTGGCCTCCCAGAGTGCTAGGATTACAGGCGTGAGCCACCGTGCCCTGCCAAACATGATGTTAAACTGAAAGATGCTCAAGTTGTACTTAACTTTCTATTTTTGTATCAAGTTCTCCCTCAGGAACACAGGAGCACTAAGGCAAAGACTTAAGAGATCTACCACCCTGCTCTTGAGTCACAGAAAATCAAGTCTGTGCTAGTCAGGAGAGCTGCAGTTTAACCACTTGTCATTTGCCAGGAAGATAGTCCATGGAGGAAGCCCCCGACTCTCCACTGATTCAATTCCCAAGTGTGAAATGCAAAACTTGTTGAGAAGGCACTCAATGGACATTTTATATATATTAATGGTCATGTAATTTAATGTGCATTTTAAAACCTAATTAGGACAGCAAATGTGATTTCACAAGTATGAGGTCAAGTTGAAAAAAGTGCATTTCAAGTTGATTTAAAACATTAGGTGCTGACTATTGCACAAACATTGTGACTGCACTTGATATCACTAAATCATACACTTAAAAATGGTTAATATGGCAGATCTGATGTTATATAAATTTTGCCACAATAAAAAAATAAAAACAGGCTGGTCCGAAGGTAGTGAGTTATCTTGATTGTTCAGTTACAGATAGAACTCTTTGTTCTACTCTTCTCCCCTTCTCATTACTGCACTTGACTAGTCTTAAAAAAAATAAAATAAAAAACCCTAGGTAAGCAGTAGTTGAGTTGGCTCCAGATCCTGTAAAGATCTGAAAGCGGAAAGGCGCTTGCTGACCGACCAGTCACCAATGAACCCCTCAAATGCCCAAACAGCCACTTTGAGGAGGGCAAAGCTACAACGAGTCACCACCTAGGGCAGCCACAGAAGTTGAGGGTCTGCTAAGCTCCCCTCGCTAGGGCCTAGAAGACGGAGTGCAAGCATCTGCAATGAGACACGGGTTGACTAAAGCACACTTACTGGCTTTTGAGTTATTTCTACTCAGTAGTGGTTAGGAGAAAGGGCTCAGGAGTCAGGTGGCAAGTTTGATTCTCAGCGAACACCACTTTCTAGCAGGCAACCCCATTTCTTTCAACCTGTTTGCTCATCTGGGGATGGGAACAGTAGCTACTTCCTAGGGATGATATATAAAGACTGCAACACTGTGTATTACGTGTTTCCCATAGCATCTGATTTTGGTGAACAGTCAATAAACATTAGCTAGGATAATCGCATATTATACAAAGTTCTGATTTTAAACATTTTCAATAAATAAAAATGGGAAAATGAGTAGAAGAGCACCTAAATGCAGAATTTGGTAGACAAAAACCTGCTAAATCCAACTGCCACTTTTCTTGGAGAGCAAGTGGATATTATCAAATGGGATCCACAGTCTGGGAAATGCTGGGTTAAATCAAGTCTGAAAGGCTTCTTTACTGCCTGCTTTCTCAGAGCCCTGAATACGCTAGTATGCCACTAGGTGCCAGAAGTGGGGAGAACATTCCCAAATTTATTTATGTTCAGAATCCTTAATTCACAGAAGATATCATGGACTAGTACTCAAGGCAACTCCCACTAGGAGACGCTACTCCTGACATGCCCCACAAAGAGGGACACTGACAGGAAGGCTGAGGCCGGGCCCACCCATAGGCCATGTGCCAGTGTGTGCCTCCAGACAGGCTCCAACTTCCCGAGAGGAGCTGGGGGCTCCCCATGTGAGGACGGCAAAGGCAGGGAAAGACTGGATAAGGAACAGACAAGCCTGTACAGCTTATATACCACCTAGAGAGCTGGAGTGAGACTCCTGGCCCAGTGGCTAAATGAAGTTCCCGGAGGTCAGAGGAGGCCCCAGGTGATCTAGCCTTATTGAAGGGTAAACTGAAGGAGTTTTAGAAACATGCCCTTCTATGACTCTACTGAGGTAAAAGAGAGGGAAGTAGAAGCCTAACCATTTCGGGTCGGAGCTTTAAAGGCCTGGAGAGAGGAAGACAGCCATGCTCTGGGATTTGGTGCTGGCCATCCCCCGAGTCCCTGGGAGCAGGGACTCTGCAGCACCAGGGAAGGGACTTGCACTAGCAGGTTTGGACCAGTTCTTTCATGTGGCAGCCATTACTGAAAACAGAAGCACAAAAATAAAGGCTGTCAAGAAAGTTTTAAGGTGTTTCCATACACACAGGCATCTTGCAGAATACAGGAAGATGGGGAAGGCAGTTTTCTGGTGAGAAATCGTGTTTTCCTTCAGGAGCTTTTTTTTGGTGGGTTCAGCTGCGTACCTTTGGGCACACCAAAAAGAAATCTCACCAGCCCCCACCACCTTCTTCAGGAACACCACCACGGCCCAGCCCCAACAATCAATAACTCTGAGACAACATCAGTTCTTCTCAAACAGTTTAATAGCAAATAAACAAAGGAAGGTACCACACTTGGCAGATACAAAATGACTTTTTGTCCGTGTGTCTGTGCAATTAAAACAGATTTAGGTTCCCCATTGGGACAAAAGGAAAAACACACAAAAAAAGGAAGGAAGGAGATTCCTTTTAAACACATACTCCCTTGCTCCAAACTTGTAACAATTTTTTTTTCTTTTTTAATCCACTACACAAACTCTGTGATTAGGTAAGAAAAGCGACAAGGGCTCTCCTTGCCTTTTTTTTTTTTTAAACCATTAAAGTAAAATCCATAATTTTCTACAGAGTACAACACAAGTTCACACAAAAAAGACATTTTCTTTTGCAAATCAAAACAGGAAAGAAAGGAAAAGCTCAAACAAGGTAAAGGAAAAGCATTTCTACGGCTGAATCACGACTTTGAGTTGATTGAATCCCGTTGTTGCTGCAGAACAGACTGTGCGTTTGGTCATAGTGGCAATTTTTTTTCTCTTCACATTGTGAAATCACTTTACATTGTTTTCTAGTAGAAAAGGCAAAAAACTGTACAAAACCCCTAGTGTTAAATACAACGTTTGTACCAATAAAAAACTCACACAGGTTTGTCTCCAAAATGTAAAGTTTCTTTTTTTTTTTCTTTTTAAATTATTCACAAAAAGCAGCTGGAAATTAGAAAGGCAGCTGCCGCTCCAGGGTCTCAAATCCATTAAAACCACCACAGAACAATTAAAACAATCAGAGAGAGAAAAGGAAAAGGAAACAACGTCCAACGTTTGGCATTTGGTTTTATCCACAGGTTTTCCCAGAGCTCCTCTTGGAATTGAAAGCAAAATATATTGGCAAACACGGCTTCTCAATACACAGGAAGGGGAGCCTCAGCGCCTCCTGCCAACAGAGGCGGCTCTGTGCAGTCAGACTGTGGGGCGCACAGCAGTCTCTCAGGCTGGGGTTTCTGGCCTCTTTCCATCCAATCACCCCTTCCAGGAAATGCAGCAGCTACCATACACCAGGCCTGCACTTGGCTGCCCTTTCCTCCTAATAACAGCAGCCTCAGGCATAATACTGGGCGACCTGCTGGGCCCCAGAGCAGAAATTCTGCCGGGCTCCCTTCCCTCACGGCCCCCAGCATGGATGCTGCTCCACAGTGCTTCTACCGTCCCTGCCCCGCCCCTCGGCTACACCTCTCCACCCTTGGCCGGACAGTCCTACTCTCCAGCTCCCCCACCCACCGGCAGCTCTGGGCTGGGTGGGATCTACCATCGCCTCCCCCTGCAAACTCCTCCCTCCACAGATCCATCCTGTGACCTCTCACCTCCTTGCCTCCCCTCCATTCACATTCTTACTCAAGTCTCCAAGACCCTGAGGCTGGATGGTGCCACAAGAGAAGAGGGTTAGTTCCCCTCAGGGAACCAAAGAACTGGCTTGCCTGGCACCCAGGGACAGTAGCTGTTTGGCTCCTCGCCCAATTTAAAAAACCAATCCCTGCCCTTCCTCCCACCCGCTAGCTAGCAAGAGCAGAGCTGTGGTGAAGAGCCAGTGCGGGGCGGCTGGTGCTCAGGGCTGTAAACAGTGTGAAGACTGTAGTATTGTGCTTGTCACCTAGGAAAAGCGCCGGCAGGTACATTGCCGCTAGTGCGCAGATGGCCTCCTACTGGTGGTTACGAGCACCCTCCTTCCCTGGGTGCTCACTGCCCCTAACGCGCTAAGTAAGCCTCTTGCCCACCCGTGGCCACCTTCCGGGTTCTATCTCTGCTTCCCGCGCCTCTCCAGGCCCCCTCCACACCCGCTCTGCGCAGAGCAGCCAGCCTCCTGGACGCCCGCTGAGACCTGGAGGCCACACGAGGTGACAGTCTAAGTGCACAGGCAAACGCTCTAGGGCAATAGAGGAGAAAGTTGCCACTTCAAAATAAAACAATACAATCTTGAAAAAAATAATCAACCCCACAACAATTTAAAACAGCTTCTTTGAAACCCCTTTAAATCGGTCAGTTTTTGCACAAACTATAGAAAACAGAGAGGTGAAGGTGATATATACGAAGGTGTGAAGAAACAGCAGGAAACATGCAAAACTTGTTTTTTCTGGGCATAATCTTAGTAGGAAAGGAAAAAATTCAAAACAAAAACACAAAAACAATACAAAAACAAAAAAATCAAAAGCATCACATTTTGCTGTGGAGACTGTAGGAACAAGCATGGGGCTGAGGGGAAGGGGCAAGAGGGATCCAAGGCTCCCCACAGAGTCGCTCCAGGGAAGAACCACAAAAGAAAAAGCAAAAGAAAAAGGGCTGGCTGGGGCCCAAACTGCAGCCTGCAGTCAAAAAGGAAAGAGGGTTCAGGTGCTTTCTGCAGGTGAGAACACAGAAAAACAAAAATAAGAACAACACATGCGGTCTCCTCAAGCCCCACAAACTATATCAGCAAAATGTGCTCAGGAGCCTCAAAGGTTTTAGTGACATCTTTTATTTCATTGTTTACTTCAAAGTTGTCTTTAAAACTAAGCACACAGAGAAACAAAGCCTAGAAACGGACTGGCTGTGTGTTCACAGAAATACAAACACCACGCGGTATGTGCTAGTAGGGCTGCTCTGAAGACAATTACAAAGAATTGGAATCACAAAATCAAGTGGTTATCTTATGAAGTTCTAGAAAAATAGATTTTTTTATATTCAAATGCAAGTTTAAATATTTCCCCTTCAGCAGTCGTTCTAGCAAAACCAATTTGGCAGCACAAAAGGGAAAAAAAAAGGAAAGAAAAAAAAGAAAAAACAAAGAAAGAAACAAACATAATAAAAATACACGTCAGCATCAAAGGTCAACACAAGGTCAAAGGTGAGAGTTCAAGCATCAGAGAAGCTGAAGAGACAGGGATTTGGACGATGTACTTGACGCCACATCGACATGCTTTAGGCACAACGATGAACAAACGGCAGGAATCTAGAAAAAAAAACAAACCAGAAAGAGGGAGACCCACTGAGTTACACAGAGCAATACATCCAAACAAAGAGAGAGAGAACAGGAACATTCACTGTGTGTACAGCCCTGAAATGAGGAGGCAGGGCGGGGCAGGGGCTGGGTAATGACAGGGAACTTTTGCACATGCTAACAATGGACACAGGGAAAAGTCAAAAAGGACATGGAGGACACCAAGAACACATCCAACTGCCAGAGACAAAGGGAACCTAAGGCTTGGATTTCCCTCGAACTTCCAACTTGTAAGAGAAGGTCTCTAGGGGAGCAGAGCCTCGGCCTCTCTCCCCACTCCCTGGTCAAGACCCAGGGGGAAAGCAGAAGATGCTGCCTGGGGTGGGAAAAATTCTTTCAGGGAGAGGGCCAGGATTTCTACTCAATCCTATGGGGATGGCCCTAGTTCCCAGAAATCCAAGCTCTTAGCTTCCATGCAGGCCCTGGCCACTCATGTGGAACCCAGGAGACAGTGACCTGGCTGCATTCAAGGCAAATCAGTTTCATGATGTAACCCAAGTAAGAAACAAAACTACAGCAGAAAACGCACTGTAAGTGAAACCTCCACACAACAGATAAGGATTGCTTAAGACTTGACTGCGAGTCTCCACTCTCACAAGCTGAGCCCTTTCACACGTGAGACTTACAGGGGAGCAGCTTCTTCACAAAACCATCTTTGGCATGGGGAGAGAACTGTGCTCAAGGGCAGTGCTGCTGCTGTGCTAACTCACTTGGCAGGGGGAGGAGAGAACAGAGAAGTGCGTGGTCCTACCAGCTGTCCGCGTGAGCAGCCCAGGACCCTGCTGCGGCAAACACTCCTTTCGGAAAAGAGAACCCATGAGCAGGTATGCAGCCTCAGGGTCTGGTACCAAAGGCGGGTGGATTGTACCTCGTCTCTTATGTCATTAGGAAAGGGGTTTCATTAAGGTCCCAGAGCCCAGGACAATCCGTGGACAAATGATGGTGAAACAGTGGAAGGGAAGAGAAAGGGGGAAGTGGGAAGGGACTGGAGTTCTGGCCAAGGAGGAAGACAGAACAGAAGGTCAGGGAGCACAGCACCGGCAGCACCCTGTGGAGCACAGCTCTCTCCTCTGCCAATTCACAGCATTAACGCCTTCCCCTCGGGCAGGTTAGCTGGGCTGCAAACGGGCCACAGAAAGTCAGTAGTTTCAATCATACACAGCACCCTGTGTGTACAACAATCACATTCTGGATTCTACAAAATCCTGGCCTTTTCCAGAGATATAATTTAGGTAATAAATATTCTCCACCCCGGAGCTGTATAAAACTTCTATAAAAATAGAAACGACATTCTTGGTTCCAGCCGGTTGGGATTCAGAACAGCGCCTCCCCAACCTAGCATTTTTTTCTTTTTTTTGTTTTCTTTTTTCTTTTTTCTTTTTATTTTTTGCATTTATTTAAAAAATCCCATCATGACCCTGGAAGCCTTTAGAACAGTTTTATCCTTTGAAACACAGGACACATTTCTCCCAGTGTACAGAATTCAAGTTTATGTGGTTCAGCTTAAGAAGTGTATGTTTCACGTTTCTTAGAGGACAACAGACCCAAGTTATCACTATGAGAATGGAACAGTTGTCCCAGCATCAATGGTATAATCCAACACCACCAACTACCTGTACAACAGCAAGATGGTCAATCCTTGTCTGTTACCCACAGGGACAGCATGACAAGGAGAGAGCCCCATCTGACTTAATAGCAAACCAACCCCTTTATTTTATTTTTGCTGCTAGGGGTCAGGACTATTTGTGAGGTTTAAGATTCCAGGGACTCAGGGATCCAGTCCCTGGTCGTGGCTATAGTCATATCCTAAAAGGGCTACCTCTGCCCAGGTGTATATTCCCAACAGCATGTCCTTCCTGGCTCTCCACCCCCACAGTACTTCTTGGAACAGAGGCAGAGCCCAGAGGCTATGTGGGTCACAGGCAAGAGCTGGAGTGAGACCTGTGGGAGGCAGCAGGGAGCTAACTTGTAGCACGAGGACAAAAATGAACACAGTAATACTGAGGTAAATGAACACTAAATCCATACGGAGGCTGTAAACGTCCTGTTGTCTCCTCTGTCCCCAAGAACAGAAGATGGGACTGGAGTGGTTAGAGGAAGGGCCTGCCAGGCCTCTGTGGGAATTCTACATCTGGGACACCTCAATTGAACAGGCAAGCATGGATTTCTGAATCCTTGTAAGTACTAAATTCTGGCCACTGGCAAATGAAGCATGCTGGCTTGAAGGGACCTTCTGATTCAGTTCACCAAGAAGCAGGCTCCTCCTCCACCACCTAGATGGCTTTTGATCCCTCTGCCCAGAAAAGGTACTCTCTCTAGCTAGCACTGCAAGCCCTTCTTGGATCCGCCCTCGTGAGAAAATTGTGGCTTGGAATGGAGGTGATGCTCTTTGCTGTGGTGAACTGCAAGGACACCGGGCAATGTTTTCCCATAGAGGCCTTCTTTAAAGAGACCTGTTGGAAATGTGCCATGGTCTAATTTGGTGTCAAAAATAAACTAAAAATGACCTCTTTGGCTATTCCTCCCAAACAGCCTCCAAGCAGGGCCAATCCAATACCAATGGCTGCCTGGGAAAGCTGGTAATGGGAGACACCTTCCTGCTTTTTGCATATGTCAAGCTAATTTAACTGGTGACTTCCAGAGAATTGTTAACCCATTTTAGGAAAGAGGGGCAGAAATCCAGGACAAGAATCTGAAAAATAGGTGGCAAAACTCTATTTCCCCAGAAGGCAACTATGTAGGGGTTTGAGCCTCCAGCTGTCAGGGCATTAGGTGTCTAGTCATTCCCATTCTCCTCCAAAGTCATCCCCACCCACTCTGCCCCCCATAGCTCTTGGATGTCAGTTCCCATTTCACCCACCCCTGCACTTAGGGAGATTCTGGGGGTCGGTTTTTTTTGTTCCACTCAGTTCTCTCTCTTGGGGTGGTTTGGGGCAAATTCTGATCACCTTCTTTTTTAAATGTTTCCCCTTCCCCAGGGTGGTTTGGTGTTGGTCCTTCTCAACACACACTGGTTACAAACACAGCAAACTTTAAATAAAGGGGGGGGGGAAAAAAACTCAGGATATGGCACCTAAACTCCAAAGTAAAACACTGGAAACCAAAGCACAAACTTGTCCTCTGTACGAAGCGAAACTCCCACAGAAGGCAGTAGCCGAGTCTTCAGGGCAAGCTGTGCCTGCGAGAGTGGCAGGGATCAGGGTCCAGGGCTGTCAACACACAGCCTTAGGGCTTCGAATCATTAAGGGTGCTCCTCCCCCACTTACCAGAAGACCCTCTCACTCCAGTCTCAGAGGGGAGCACGCTCAGTAGGGCTTGCTATCATTCTTCGAACGTTTGAGCTGCACTTTAAGCCGCTTCATGCCAATCTGAAAGCCGTTCATGGACTGGATGGCAGCTTGAGCCGAAACAGGATTGTCGTAACTTACAAAACCTGTGTGTCCAAGCAGAAACCTAGGTGAGGGACATAACGAGGCAAGGAGATTCTCAGTTCTCCTTATGCAAGAGTCACCTTTATGTTCTTACTCTCAAATTCCAAGTATTCTCAGTAGAATAAGAAATCTGGAAATTGTATCACATGAAATAAATTAAACTCCTAATAGTACCACTAGACATCTGCATGGTACTTTAAGGTTTTTTTGCAAGCTGTTTTCTGTATACTATTTTTCCCTCTGGAGTAACAGTGTGGGTAGAAATTATTATCTCCACTATAGAAACGAGAAAACTGAGGCTCAAAAAGAGGTCATGTGATCTGACCAAGGCTGAGTTAAACAACAGCCCAATCTCAAATACAGCTCTTTCTGCAATCAGCCCTTTCTCTTTCTTAGTGGTAAAATACTTAATCCCACCCTGACACCAGAAGAGAGGCCAACATACCAAAACACTTGCTCAGGTTTGTCTGCTTGTCTATGAAAACCTTGGCAGACACGACATTCCCAAAGGGCATAAACATCTGTAGCAGGTCCTGATCACCAAACTCCTGGGGCAGGTGGTAGATGAACAGGTTGGCTCCCTCTGGACCTTCAAAATACCCAAGGATTAGAAAGGTATCAGTGTTGAGCAAGCTCATTGCCCTGCACCAGTGGTCTTTACTGCGACTTGTGTTAAAACTTTCACAATCTCAACACAGAGAGATACATTTGGGGAACTAAACAGATTCTCTGAAAAACACGGGGCAGGGAATCAAAGGGCAATCACTAAACTGGAGTCCTTGCCTCACGTTTAGCCAAGCTCTACCTCACTGAGGGTGTTAGAACTCTGCCTTGTGGGAAGGGAGAATACTGGGATAACGGAGCAGGCGGACTTGCGTGTGAGGCAGTACAACAGAGCCTGGAGGTTCAAGGAGGAACACAGGAGTGGGGTGGACAGAGGTTTTAAACAAAACACGTTTCAAAATTCTGCCTAGAAACTTCAGGGACAGCAAACAGATTGGTAGTTGCCAGAGGCAGGACGTAGGGGCAGGGAATGACTACAAAGGGGCACAAGGGAGTTTCTGGGGGTCATGGAAATGTGGCGGTCAGGGCCTGTGTGTGTCATCAACACTCACAGAGCCAAAATGGGTGAATTTAACCATATGTAAATAGAACCTCAGCAATAAGATATTACATATTTAAAAACGTGCCCAAGATCAACACTAAGCTCAAAAATAGAATATGCTTTCTTCATCCAACCACTTACACTCAATGATTTTATAACCAGAGTCTTATTATAATTGCAGTCCAGCCCTTCCCCAGCCATCTGTCTTCCCCACTGGCAAACACATCAGGAGCACTGCTGCCTCAGGGCCTTTGTACTTGCTCTTCCTCTGCCCCCATAGCTCCTCTTCCTCTAGATACAATGCATGGCTCGCTTCCTCACTTCCTTGAGGTCTCTGCTTAAAGGCCAACTCAAAGAGACTTCTCTGAGCATCCTGCATAAAATGCAGCTCCTCTGGCAATCCCTATCCCTCTTTCCTGTTGGTTACTCTCCCGAACACCTCACACTTTAACTTGTCTGTCTGTCTCCATAGTCTCCACTGAAGTACCAGTTCAAGAGAGACGTTCTCCCACTGCCACATCCCCAGGGCACAGAAGCATCTGATTCAGAGCAGGTAAAGAGGGACCAGGACTCCTTGCTGCTACGGTAAGGGGATACTCATTTTTTTCCTGCGTTAGTGCTTAAACTGTGCCAGCTTCTGGTTATAAAAACCCAGTCAAATCTGAGCACAAATGTGTCAGTGAGACTTTCTATTCATACACACCACATTCAGGACTCTTTCTGGTTAGAAAGCACCTCCTAAATTTAACAGCATTCATGTCAAAGGACACACTTCCCACTCCATCAGCCCAGGTGCCATAACTCTGTCTGTCCTCAATTAGGACATTGATGAGAAAGTGAGGAAAATGCCAAATAACAGCTAAAGGGAACTGTTGGATTGTTAGAAGATGGAAGATTTTCTGACAGATTTGTAATCCAGAGAGAAGACTTCCTACAAAAAACAGATTCTGGTCAAATGATGTCAGACACAATAAGGTCAGTGTCTCTTTCTTCAGGTAAAAACTGCAGCCCCATCCCAGGAGGGCGTACAAAGGTTCTGATCTGAGCCACATCCAGAAAACATTCCAAAAGCAGATCGCCCTTCACAGAGTTTCTCAGTCTACCCGAGTGTTGGTCTTACCACCTAAACATGGTTCTCTCAGCCTTTGCTCTGCCTTTCAGTTCTGGTGCAGGTGAAGTAACTAACGCCCCCACCCGACCTCAATCTCTCTTTGTACTCACCTTCCTTCTGGCTTCCAGCAGCACCAATACTCTGCTGTGTCAACAGATTCTGGTTGTAGAGAGTGGGGAGCGCTGCAGCAGCATATTGCTGGATACCCGAGTAGGCCTGAGTGAGGGCCTCCATGGTGCTCCCGGTGCCATTGGAAAGGCCACTGCTACCCAGGCCACCGTTTAAAGCAGCCATCCCTTGTTTGGGGGAAGAGAAGAAATAACATGCTAGAAAGACTCAATTAATGCCAAAGACAGGTATATTTAGGGACATTTAAGAGGGGAAAGCTCCAAAGTTCTCCCTTTCATTTCCCTGAGGAGGAACACCCATCTGACTGGTCAGATTTTGGGATATTCACCAGCTCTTGCTGCTAATAAGGACATCAGAAAATGCCACTTCCAAGTGGGGTGCTCCCCATTACCTTCCTTCAGCCTATGGAAGAAGTGACACCCCTCACTCAGGATCGGCTCCAATCTCTTTGGCTATTCTGCCACTTTCTCATACAGAGCTAGAATGTGGTAAGACAAGAGTCCTGGAGCTGGGAGTTAAAGGGGTACATGTGATCTATGACAAGATGTGGGTAATCCCTACCATCAAAATAGCTGACATTTATTGAGTACATTCTATGTGCCAGGCACTGTACTACCCAACGTGCTCATCAGCACTTTATGTTCTCGTTTCTTAATAATCCTTTGAAGTATTCTATTACTCCCACTTCAAAGATGATAAAATGACCTTAGAAAGGTGGTCCAAAGTTACAGCTAGCTAAGGGGAAAGAGTGGGATTTTTAACTCAGGTATGATCTGAAATCCCATGATTACTTCTGACTTTATTGGGCCACTTCAATCATTCCACCGGTGCCCTCACCATAGTTAAGATGTGCTTTCTGCATAAAGAATGGTCTCATGAAAGCCAGGGGCTGCCCCTTACCTGCCAAAGAGCCAACATTGAGGCCAGCTGTTGCTCCAGCTAATGTCTGTAGGGCTCCAAGTGAGGCTATAGGGTTCACAGAGTTACTGCTGCTGGAGCTAGGTGAGGACCCTGCTATTAGAAATCCAGGAGTTAAAATCAAGCCATCACTTGTCTTTTCTTGCCAACAAAAACCAAAACACAAGAGTGATACTATCCAAGTATCCTATTTGCAGAGAGGTTTTCAGTTACTAATTCCGGTAACTGTCCTTGCAGGACACAGACAAATGATGGCTACAAGCAAACTAAAAATTATGAGATTTCCCTTAAGTCGGAAGATGACATTTGAAAATTTGTTCATAATCTGACCCTTCTGGAAATGAGCATTAACTACTTTCCAGAATGACTCTCTTTGGACTCTTTCTTCGAATAGACAGAATCTGCCCAAGACACAAAACGGCACACTCGCCCCCATTACACGCTTACCTGAACTGGTGAGCACGCTGAGGGGACTGCTGGATGTAGTGAGAGCATTGGTACCACTTGGTGTGTTCTGAGCTGCACTAGCTGCAGCAGCCAGTGCAGCCAAATTCTGTAACTGCATTGCATTTAACCCTGCAACATCCAAAGCAAGAGATCAGCCAGCAGATAAGGGTGCCTCATATCTGTTCCAGCAATGACAGCACACACTGGCAGAAGGCTGGTCCAAGACAAAGAGGAACTGTTCTAGATAAGCCCTGCAAGCATTACAGGGTTGCAAAAAAGATTCACATGTCACTCATCAAGAAACTTGAAATCCTTTCCTCAGAGACAGCTAATCCAATAGCATACGATCCCCCAAATGAGTATTAATAAAGGGATGGACAATTAGGAAACCAGGAAAGAGGGGCATGCCTGTGGCCTATCGTGGGGCCAGGAGCCCAAGAGAACAATGCCAAAACCTCTGGCACAGAACAGGATTACATCTAAGCCCCTCACTTTCAGTTTATAAGGGATTTGCTCTCTACAATAGAGGTAAACAAGCAGAAAATGTAGCAGAGATGCAGAAGGCCCAGGAGAATAACAGAGGAGAATACATATGAGAACAGCAACAGGAGAAAGAATAAAGAAAACATCGCCACTTGAATAGGAGATTAATCACTGGAAGAAGAGAAGAAAAATCACTAAGGGAAAGAATTCCAAGTAGAACCTAGGCAACACAGTCAAAAGAAGAGAAAGAAATCTGAACTATACTGTAGACGTTGCAAACCATTTACTAGATGACGGAAAGGCAGACGGGGTAGGGAGTAAGAGGAGAGTGGAAAGAGTAGGTGAGAATAAAAATACAATATAGATCACAATCTAGCAACTTTCTATAAACATAGCCAACTATAATTCCCTAGAACTAAACAACTATCACAAATTTCTACCTGCAAAATGTAATTCCCTGAAAACTACCCCTTCCCCAAATGTTCTTGCCTAACCTTCACCCACTGCAGAGGGTGCAGGCAACAGACAGCTTTGGAACTGCCCCACTCCCTATCCCCCACCAACTTCTGCTGGCCTCTGGCTCAGGCCTATCTGTGGAATCCCATTTTGTTATAAACTAGGATGTATCTGTCATTAAGTTTTCTGTGTATGTTAACAGCAAGAACAAAAGAAGAATCCTCCTAAGAAACAAGTATAAGACACACAAGTTAACTAACTGCTTGGGTTCGTAGCATTTCTACACAGAGTCACTTTATTGTGGAAATAAAGAGTTCCTGCAATTTTCTCCATATCAGAATGGCCTCAGATAGCCTACAGGTGCTAACAGCTCCTTTCTATCTTCTTCCCCAACAGTAGCTTAAAAGGATGGGGAGCAGCAGACAACCTCAGAGCAATGTGGCATCAATTAGCAATAGAGGCACCTTATAGAGACAAGGCGGTTGAGTCCTAAGATGTTCATCTTAGCTCAGGTTTACGTGATAAGTGAAAAGTTTTTTTTTACACAAACGGTACAAAACTCTTAGACTGTTGTTAGCTGGGTCTGTTGGCCTGGGTGCTGCTGCTCCTCTGCAGCAGTGGAACACTTACCTCCCATTGGGTGGAGGCTGCTCAAGGTGTTGAGGTTCCCAGAGGAGGCAGTCTGCTGAAGGAGCTGCAAATAAAGCTAGACATTACACCAAAAAACAGAACAAGAGTGAGAGTGAGGGCTGGTTCTGCATCTGGGATAACTCTACAGCACAGCAAAGCGAGAGTGCAGAGACCCCCAGAGAGAAGAAAGTCGAAGACAAGAACCCAAGCCAACACAACAGAAACATGAGGCTTATGACAGCACAGAACAATACAACACAGCTAAAAAGCCCTGGCCCAGAAGATACAATGTTCACCGAGTACTGAGCCAAGCTCAAGTCCCTGGGCAGCAGAATACAGCACAGCAGCAGAAAGAAGTAGAGCAGGGTAATAAGCTAAACTCAGGCAGTTGCACAGGCAACTGTGATCCATGTCTCTGTGTGGACGACCGCCATTTCTAGTTTCCCTCTCCCAAGTTCTCCTTAGTTAGATGCACGCATCTTGTTCTGTAGATTGTTTCCATCTGGATACTCAATTTCTACTTCGCATAACTATTTTAAATACCAAATCTGACCGTTTCATGGTATTTCCTGGAGTCAACCTTTTCCAGTCACAATGGACCCCAGGCTACACAATTGCTGACTCAATTGCTCCCAAGCTACACATCTATCCAGCTCTATTTATCTCTTCCCCTCCAAACTGGTCTTCACTGTTGCAGATGACAAAATAATTGACGGATCAGACTATACCACGTTCAGTGTATGTTCTCCTTCAATGGTTATCTCGTAACCAATAAAAAAAGGCGGCCTGTCCGTAAGCTTATGGAATTCTGTGACATTACTCTGTATCATGGCAAACCACAACCTTCATCTAACCAATCTGCTGAAAACCTTTGCTCCATTCAAACCCAATTACTGTTCCTTATGGAAAACTGGTATTCTTATACTGGATCCTTTATGCAACCTGCTTTCCATGCCTATAAACCTGGTTCCTCTGTCATGAATTCTTCTAGGCTAGAGTTCATGGATGGGTTTCAGGAGGTACACAAATCTCCAGAAACAGAATGGAAAAAAATGTACATACACACACTTTTTCACTACTGCTCAAAGGGGTTTACACCCCATAAAGATTAAGAACCACTGTTCTAGTCCAGTAGAATTCTCAGTTGGTTCAAGTTCACATATTCTAGAAAGAACCTCATAATTAATGATGATGTCCTATCACTTACATAATCCATTAGCACTGTCATTTTTTTGAAATAATGGAATATTTAAAAAATATTTTTGAAATAATGAAATATCTCCCCCCAAATACCTTTTACCAAACATGTCTTCCTTTTTATCTTAAAACACCTTGGGCAATGTACTCAGTCTTAACTGGGGGACTATGCTTAGTGTACTTGGCACCTTCATTTCCTCCCTAAACGAGAACAGCTCTTAGGGCAGGGATGTCTTACTGAAATGAAGAGACCACAGCTCTCAACATATATACCATCACGCATTTGCTGGTTGTGGCAATGACTACAAAAAGGTGACTCTTCCCTAAAAAGAGGCTCCAAAACTCTCTAAGAAAAGCAATCGCATATCATGGAGATAATTTTTAAAGCATTATCATTTTGGCAGAAGACTAAAATCTCTCTCAATTTTCTGAACTTATAAGCAATGTTTCAGCACTAAGAAATAATTTAATCTGTTAAAATATAACCACCCTCTGTTCTTTTACTTCAGAGAAATTCTAGCTAAGATAAACTGGATTTTTTTCCTAAGATTTTAGAAATATGAAAACCAGGGGGGATCAAATTAACCAAAATTCAGTGCTGGGGGACAGAAATCACTGCCTTTCCTTTTTCCATACAGAATAATACTTGAAAAGTTGAAAAGTGAGTAACTATACTAGTTATTCCTATGTGGATATTTCTCAACTATCCATATAAATCTAATGGTTTTACCATTTATAACTTCAGAGATGACCTTTTCTTTTTGACTAACAGATGAGATGGTTTAAAGTGTCATGTGCTGGCTGTAATTCTTTTAAGGGTTAAAGCAGTAGAACAATCCCCTGTAACATACTGCAGTCCTAGTAATCTAAATAGCAAACTGGACCTAGACCTTCTGGACTATTATGGCTCACACTCAACAACAGAGAGAGCAAATTAAAGGAAGACTATTAACAATGTAGTGAAATGGAATATATACCTACAATTATAATTTAATAATGTCCATGTTAATCTCTTGATCTCTCAGTCCACTGAAACAAACATTTATCATATTCTTTAGGAAAGACTCAACAGGATTTTAATGCTGCCCTCTATATCCAAAAGAAAGAAATACTGGGATTTCACTTCAATCATAGCAACGGCCTCAAGATATAAAGAGAGAAAGAGAGATACACACTAACATGACTTAAAGAACATCGCATTGCCTGAATATTTACATAAAATTTTTGTATGCCACAAGTTGTAAATGCCACTGTGTCTGTTAGCTAGGGACAGCAGAAGAAGAAACAGGCTGGGAGCTTGCACAATCTGCAGAAAGCAAACCACAAAGACTCACTGCTAAATACTGGGGTCCAAGAGTATTTAGACCAGCAAGGTTTCCCCACACAGATGCTGCGCTGATTTGCTGCATCTGTTGCTGGAGCTGCTGGGCCATTCTCTTCTGTTCTTTGTCCTTCTGTGTATCAGCAAATTTTACAACCATGGGTGATGAGCAACCCTATGAAAACACCAAAACCAAAGGGTCAAATTCCCTCTCCTGGGTGACGGAAATATCCTCCTTTTTGGTGACATGCAGGCCATAATCTAATTTCATTCATTGCCAAACGACATGAGTGACAAGAGACAATTTATTAATAAAAGGGCAACGATTTTCTGTATGTTATTTTAAAAGAAAGCACTGGGTTTTAACTTTAAGAGAGACAGGCTTTTTAAATTTCTAGACACTTAGATGCTATACATACTGCTGGACTTTGATGGCCAACTGTCGTAATATTCTGAAGCTAAGGAATTTCCCCCGTTTCACCTATCTACTCCCTACCTCCATGGTCTGTGCTTGGTGCATTGCCTTGATGGCCGTCTGTGCCATGGCTCTTGTTGTAAAAGTCACAAATGCACAACCTGGTAAGAGAAGAATCAATAACTCATTCATTCGCTTA
>RJWJ010017109.1:0-33488 GCA_004363605.1 Indri indri
TTCTCCACAACATTAATAGTGTCTAAATGGTGATTATTTTAATGATAGGCTTGATAAATGCTTAATTTTGTAGGGGTAGGTTGTTTTCTTGTGTTAATTCCTGCTTTAACACTGACTTTCCAGATGTTGGAAAGATAATGGTTGGTGTGTTTTACTACCAAGGTGTTCGTTGGCGGGAGATGTGTGGGAGCGCCGGGGCGTGGAGCTGCCTGGCCACGGCTAGCGAGGCCCTTTCTGTGTCCCTCTCCTCTGCGCAGTGGGCTCCAGCAGCCTTCCTGTGGGCCCCGTGTCAGGATTCAGCTGGACAGTGTGTGTGCAGCATCTAGCACGCTGCTGGCACCTAACAGTGCCGAGTCTGCGTTTGCCCCGCCCTGCCCCTTTTTGCCCTTCCTCCCGGCTCAGTGGCCTCTGGGGGTGAAGTCAGGGGGGCTCCGTGGCAGTGACCCTGGTTCCACATCCACTGCCCTCTTCCAGCCGTTCTCTCCTAATCTCATAGAGTAAAGTCAAACCCTTCCTGTGAGTCTTCCAGTTCCCTCAGTGTAGCTGGTTTCAGGTATGTTGAAGGAAATCAATCTGATTAAAGGAGTTTACACTGAGGCAGGTGAACGAGGCTTACTCTTCCTGGACAATACAGTGCTCACATTCAGAAGAATTTGTTATCCTGTTTGGATCTTTACATGTGGTCTCTTTTGATGGTGGTTTTCTTAGTTTTTTTGCCTTCTGATAGCCCTACTCCCCAAAATAGGCCGTGGCAGCAAAGCATCCCCCAAAGTCTGATTCCCTGGTGTCTGTTCACACCCTTGGCAGCAGCCCGGTGAGGTGACGTTTAGTGAAGCCCACTTTGCAATTGCAGCAAAGCCACCGAAGAATCGTGATGCTCCCAAGACCGCGAGGCTCGTCAAGAGCACACACAGCCTGCTCTCTGCGCTGCTAAGCCGGCGTGCTTCCTACCGCAGCGCTAGTCACTGTCTTCATTTTTATACTATTTTCTCTCAATTATAGTCTTAAAAATTATTTGATGTCTTATAGAGTGGGACAGTCCAGGCCTTACTTTAAAATGCACAAACTTGCCAAAACGAGTTACCCTTCCTGTCACGAGGGGTTGGTGGTGAGGGCGGTGTGGTGGTGGAGACTCCGCCCCGGTTCGGAACTCGCCCCGCCACCCACCACTGGGTTACCTGGGTGATCTCGTGCCTTCGTGTCCTCCTCTGTGGAGTTGCTACGGTTAGCAAGTCAGTACAGGTAACAGGCGTAGACGAGGTTGGCCCGTAGTCGGGGCTCCTTAGAGGTTAGTTATTAACTCGTTCGTGACACGGAAGGAGATTTCCATGCTGAAACTCTGCCCTTCCTCCCACTTCTCCCAGCCGGCTTTCCTACCGCTGCAGGTCTCCGTGCTATTCCTAGATAACCTTTGGAACCACGTTTTCCCTCCCTGGCAGCGGGCACATCGTGTCAGTTGTTTGAAAGATGGTGACTTTAAGGCCTACAGGGCGTTGGGAAGCCGAGCACAGGGGAGCCTGGCACAGACCCGCGTTGTTGGCACAGGACTCTCTTCTCAGCTACACACGTCACCTCTGTTGTGAAAATCTTCAGCAACTACTGGGGAATTGCTCTTTTGAAGTAGTTTTCTTTCTGAGAGGTATGCTCATTTTCAAATGAATGTGAGTCCATCTTCTTGTCATTACAAAGTGTAATGGAATCGCTGGACGCTGTCCCTGGGGCCCTGTGATCACCGTAATTCAGGGCCATTCTGAGCTCTCTCAGTACGTCCCCCATCCTGCTGAGTCACACTGGTGAGCTTCAGCACGCTTAGTCGCCAGAATGGTTTTGGCGCCGGCAGGGGGAGTCACGGTGCAAGCTGCAGCCGCAGCCCCAGCCACGCAGCGCCAGGAATTCACTTGATTATTGTCCTGCTTCTCATTGAACCTTTGCTAATAGCATGAAGGACGATGAAATGACCTGTTCTAGGGGGAAGTCATTATCGTACTTCAGCTAATGACTCCACTAAAACTTCTGCCAGAGTGTGATGAACTCTCAGGATGTTGGTCCCATTAAACTTCCTTTAGTTCTATACTGAGAAAAACAGGCTCACGGGATTCACGGAAGGAAAAACACGTGCTAAAAACCATGGTGTCGACTGTTGAATTGCTTATGTAAGTCATTTAAAAATCAAAATCATTATCCTGGAGTATTCTGATTAAAAAAAATCAGATCTATGTAAGTTTGTGTTAGAATTCCCACTTCAGGATCAATGTGTGCTTAAAAAACTTTGCCAACATGAAATTTACTTCCTTGGGGGCCTGTCACCCAGGCTAGAGTGCAGTTCACCACAACCTCAGATGGCTGGGCTCAAGTGATCCTGCTAGCTCAGCTTCTGAGTGGCTGGGACTACAGGTGCACACAACCACACCTTCCTGATTTTTGTTACTATTATTTTTTGTACAGACAGGGTCTCACTATGTTGCCCAGGGTGGTCTTAAACTCCTAGTCTGAAGTGATTCTCCCACCTTGGCTTCCCAAATGCCACTGCACCCAGCCCTTATATTTTTAAATGTTATACTGTTATACTTTATTTTGAAGACATTAAATGGAATTTGAAATTCAAAATTTTCACAAATTTTGATGTGATTAAATAATTTGTGTGATTGAAAATATACCTGAATGGGCATGGGGGCTCACACCTGTCATCCCAGCACTTTGAAAGGCTGAGGCCTGAAGATCACTTGAGGCCAAGAGTTCAAGACCAGCCTGGGCTGCATAGTGAGATCCAGTCTGTACAAAAAAATTTTAAAAATTAGCTGGGTGTGGTGGCATGCACCTGTAGTGTCAGCTACTCGGGAGGCTGAGGCAGTAGGATGGCTTGAGCCTAGATATTCGAGGCTGTAGTGAGTATGATCACACTACTGTACTCCAGCCTGGGCAGAGTGAGATGAGACCCTGTCTCAAAAAAAAAAAAATAGACCTGAATATATTTCATACCTGAATTTTTCTGGATGTCTACAGAGTTCTAATTTCCATTTTTAAAATTATATTTGAATATAATATGATGGTCATAATAGGAGAGTATACTCTTCAGGTTTATCTTCAGTGAAGGGGCTTGAATTGGGAGTTACAGATTGAAACGATTAAGTCTCAGGTCCTTAAACACTCAGGAGTATGCCCAGTCCATCAGCAATGGCCTCCATGGAGCCACAGAAGTCTCCTGCCAGTCTCTGCCTTTCTCTGCATCCTTCTCAACATTGGATTTTTTGTAGTCCAGCAATGCTATGTGCTACTTCGCTGTTACTTGTCTGTGGACCTCATCCTTCCCTGTGACTTTCACTGCTGCTCACACATCTTCATTCACTTCTACTTGGATGTCCCCTAATTCTGCGGTTCCCAACCCCCAGGGCCAGGGCCTGTTCAGGGACTGGGCCGCAGAGCTCTGTTGCCCACGTCTCCCAGGGTCCACAGAAAAATCGTCTTCCATGAAAGTTAGGAATGTTGGGGGTGGCACACAGCAGGACATGAGTGGCGGGTGAGTGAACGAAGCTTTGTCAGTATTTACAGCTGCTCCCCATTGCCTGCATCACCGCCTGAGGTCCCCCACCACCACCCCCACCGCCCAGTCCATGGAAAAATTTTCTTCTATGAAACCAGTCCCTGCTGCCAGAAAGCTTGGAGACTGCTGCCGTAGTTGAAGTTTGTAAGTCCTAACCTGGTTTTATACAGCCCCACTCTCCTGTTGATCCTCATGTACTTGCTGGTTACCCGAGCAGAAACCTCGGAGTCCAGACCCTTAACCTTTCTCATCCTGTGCCGTGCTGTGCCAGGGGTGCCCTGGTGCCCAGCCCTTCCTTCCCTGGTCCGGCGCAGCTACGTCATTCTGGCCGTCAGCTCCCAGCTGGGCTGTTGGCATCACCCGCTGTTAACACCATGTCCCATCTCCTTCCAGTCTCAGCTAGAGCTGAGATTTGAGAGAAAACGATGATGATAAGAATACCAGCAAAATTGAAAACTACCATTTCTGCCTTCAACTTTCATTATCTAAGTTTTACAGAGTGAAAAAACAGAGGTTTAGCATCTTGCTTAAGACCACACAGATTAAAATACAGGTCTTCCTCATTCTGCAGTACACGCATATGGAATTTGGAATAGAATGTGCCAGAACAGCAAAAAGAAAACCTTGCTCTTGCAAGTGACCTTGCTCAGCTCCACCAGGCCACAGGCAGTTCCTGGGCCCAGTGCTCCCCCCACCCAGAGATAGCGGCTGGTTTATCTGCTGGCCCCTTCACGGCCCGGGGCCCCGAGAACTGCTGGCTGAGCTGGGTGGGTGTGTTCACCAGCTGCCTTTGTAACCAGAGATTCAACCCTGGGAAGCTGGGGCCTCTTGTTTATTGCACCCAGGTCCCTCGCTGTGACCAGTAGGCACCTGTGTGCTGGGCAGCCTTTGAAAGTACTTCAGGATGTAGTGTTTTTATTTTTCTACTTTGGATGTCACTTATATTGTTCCTCATAAGAAATTAACTTGGAGTAAAAATCTGGGAAAAGTCTTTCAAGAAACAAGTACTATTAGGTAGTAGAACATTTTTAGAGATACAGATGCATTTTTAACATTTTTAACAATTTCATTTTTCCAAGGAGTCAGGATGGCTGCTGGCCAAAAAATACCACTTTGTTGTTGATTTTGAAGAAAAGAAAGTATCATTGCAGTAAAGGTTTGAGTCCAGTGTGGCACGGCGAGCTGTGTTGTCGAGTTTGTGCCCCATTGGGACACCTGCCTGGGCATGTTTTGTGTGTTAATTTGAAAAGTACTTTTTAAATTAGTTTGTTGGAGGGGAGAAGGGTCCCTTGGAATAGCGTTACGATGCCTTCTCTGGTTTCTCCTTTCAGGTCGGCGCTCACTTTCTGGAGGCCGTGGTGAGGAGGTTTGACGGCGCCTACAGAAGGGAAGGGGAAGGGAAGGAGCGCGAGAACCTGTTCACCATCGTTGCCCATCTGTACAACTTCCGCGTGGTGCAGTCTTGCCTCATCTTTGACGTTTTGAAGAAGCTTGTTGGAACTTTCACAGAAAAAGATATTGAACTGATCTTGTTAATGCTAAAAAATGTGGGCTTTTCACTGAGGAAAGATGATGCCGTGTCGCTTAAGGAGCTCATCGGCGAAACCCAGAGCAAGGCCAGCGGGGCCAGTGGCGAGTTCCAGGACCAGACCAGGGTACGAGCGCCTCCTTGACCTGCTTCCTCAGGGCCTCACAGCTCACACGCTGACCAGAACTTTACAAATAAGTCTTTGGGGTAAATATTACACTACATTTCTTCCCAGGGAAGCGTGTCTCTGAAGGGGGGAGCACAGGATGGGAACAGTGAGTTAAATGATGGTTTAAAACAAAAGAGACAGAAAGTAGATGAGCGGCTGCCCGGGACCAGGGGAGCTGGGGGAAAGTGGGGAATGGCCATTAATGGGTTTGGAGTTTTTCTTTTGGGGTGATGAGAAAGTTTTAAAATTGATTGTGGCAATTGTTATACAGATCTGAATATACAAAAACCACCTAATTGTACACTTTAAATGGGTGAATTTAATGTTATGTGAGTTATAGCTCATTAAAAAGCCAGCATTTGGGGAAATCTCAGAGGAGGGTATGTGGGAATTCTTTGTACCATTCTTGCAACTTTTCTGTAAGTATGACATTATTTCCAACTTAAAAGTAAAAAAAAAATTAAAAGGCCAGTGGCGGGGGGAGGCTGAGAATACAGGACAGAGGGTGTCCGAGAGCGCAGGTCCCGAGTGTGTTGAGCGTGCTGGGGCTGAGGCGGGGGCGCAGACGGAGGGGTGGGGTCGGGGGTTGCTGGAGGAGGGCGGCAGCTGGAGCCACTGAGGGTGAGAGATGTCCAGGGTGGAAGTGAGAAGCACGCTCTCTGGGGAGTGGGCAAGGTCCCACTTGCGATCGGGGAACAAATTTCTGTTTTAAAGTGCTATGTAGCCCTGAAGAGGCTGAAGTCAGTGTAGACTGTCTTTACCTAAGAACATTCTGATTTTTGTTATTAGCAGTGATGACCACGTGCATCACGTAGTGCTTTTCTCGCCAAGCCGAGTGATCAGTTGTTGAGACTACTCGAAGCAACAGACTCTTTATTTTTTTGTTTTTCTTGAAGGTTCGGTTCATGCTAGAGACGATGTTGGCACTGAAGAACAATGACATGCGCAAGATTCCGGGCTACGATCCCGAGCCTGTGGAGAAACTGAGGAAATTACAAAGAGCTTTGGTGAGTAACTTCTTTGTTCTGAGCTTCCCTGTCGATGTGAGCTCATCACGAAAACCCAGCGTCGGATCTGCGAGTCGGGCCATGTCTGGTAAATGAGAGCGTTAGGGACACGGAGTGGAAGCTGCTCCTTCCTCGGGAGCTCTCCCGGTGCCCGGGGTGCCGTCATACAGAACGTCCGCTTGCGGCAGAGCCCGGGTTAGCGCCTCCTGTGCCTCGCCCCGAGGTGCTGAACTTGGGCTGCGCAACAGAATCATCTGATGCTTTCAGAGAAGGCCAGGGTCCCCACTGGGTGTGGGGAGCCGACCGGGGAGCTGGGGCTTGCATGCAGCCTGCGCTGAGACCCGGCAGCTCCCCAGTCAGCCTGAGTCTTTCAGCCCCGGCCCTCGCTGACCCTGGCAAGGCCGCGGCTGCTCCTAGTCATGTTCTCGCCTTCCACTGAGTCAGGGACAGCTCAATCCCTCTCCCCTTTTGGAACAGCTGTCTGAAGACCACGTATTTAGGGCGGTAGACCTCAAACAAAATACTGCGAATTTATTGCGAGTTTGCATTATTCCAAACAGGTCAAGCACCCTAACTGCTATTGAGTCATCACAGTGTTCGTGCAACAGAAATGCCGTTTTCAAAACAATGAAACAGCTGAGTGTGACGGAGGTATGGAGTGTGAGCCCATTAAAAGCATGTCATTAAATCTTCTCTTTTAATCAGGTACGCAGCTCCGGCTTGGGTTCTGAGACTCAGCTTCGAGTTTCCTGGGACAACATCTTGAATGCTGAACAGACGGGTCGCTGGTGGATCGTGGGGTCCGCCTGGAGTGGGGCCCCAATGATCGACAGTAGTCATCGTTCACACCCGCAGAAGCAGCTTTCAGGGACGGTATGAGACCCCCGTGCTCAAAGGTGCCAGAGCAGGTGCCACCCACTGTCTGGTCATGGCTTACCTAGAGCAGCTCCTTTATTCATGAGTGGTTGTTGAAGTGTACTGCGTAGGTTTATTTGAAGGCCTTATGGAAATCGCTATTGTGTTACGATATAATTCAATTCAGTTTCTGTTACTCGTTTTTATAGGATTTTTATGAGTCCCAAAACACATTGCACAAAAGATCTAAAGATTGAACAGAATGAGGGGATGTGGGAGAATCAGAACCTTCATCTGTCAGGTGCCTGTTCTCGAGGCTTGACACAGGCTGTCTCCCAGGAGATGTGGGTTCCAGCATTGGTTGTGGGTTTCAAATCATGAAAATTCTTGGCACTTCTTTGTATTTGTTATTGACTGACATTCGTACTTTATCCAGATTTCCGTCATTTCTGTTGAATATCCTTCCTTGTTCCAGGATCCCATGTCACTCTTGGTGTTCACAGCCATCCATGCTCTGGCAGCGACCACCCACCTGTATTTATTTCGTGGTTGCTTGCACTGAGGTCGCCCCACTGCTGAGAAGCCTCCCAAATGGGGTGGTTTCCTCCCCCGATGGCCAGCTTGGTCTCTTACTATGCTTTTCCCCTGCAGGGGTTGGCCAGGAGTAAAGATATAGCACTTACATACATGTATTCACCTACAATTTGCAGTTATATTCAGGTTAAACCGATAGTATTTCTCAGGAAACAACACTCATTGAAACATTTGTGTGACCTGTGCATTCATCATTCTTTCAGGTTGGCTCAGAGATCCTGGAACTCGCCCGAAAGCAGCGGATGAACACCGACATCAGGAGAAATGTGTTCTGTACAATAATGACGAGCGAAGATTTTCTGGATGCTTTTGAAAAGCTTCTAAAGTAAGCGTTCTGACCTGTTTATTAGATGTTGTAAGAGAAAGTTCGAGTCTGAGTTTGGGAGATCGGTCTGAGCTGTGGGCTTCTCCCCTTGCTCTCCTCTCACCCCGTTGGGGTCCGTGTGCTCTGGGTTGTCATTTCGTTCCTCCTAATTTGCCACTGGCAGGTCCTCATTGGGACATTTTGTGGAGTGTGAAGAGGGAGGGTTTTGACTGGAAGTGTCAGAAAAGCAGCTGGTAATTCTCAGTGGCTGTTGGTTTTCATGAATTGCTTAAAAATACATAGATCTTCGTAATAAAGTTATCCTTCTAATTCTTAATTTAAAGCTTTTGGTATAGTATCTGTAATTAGTTGTAATGTTTTTAAAGTATTTCTGTGTATTTCTATAAAGTACTTCTGGACAATTTAATGTTAATTCATTTTCCTTTATTTGCTTCAAACTCAGGACGAAATATAGGGAAAACAGCTTGTTTTAGGATTCTGATGATTTTCTAAACTGGGTGCCTTGTTGAAGTGGAGACCCCAAGCTTTCTTTTCCTGTCTTTAACCTTGCTGTCTATCTAGTACTTCCGTATGTCCCGGCTGTACTTAGTTTCTGAAAGGACCTCATTCGAGAAACACTCACATCATCCACTCAGAGGGTCTACCTTCTCCTTGTACTGTGAAGGACTTCCTGTATTTTTCCTCTGGTTGACTTCATGTTTGGAAAAATTTAGTCTGTCAACCTATGTTTATAAAACAATAATTTTTTCCCATCGTTATTCATCAGAATCATTAGCTGCTATTCTGAACTTTTTTCAATCAATATGAATTGACATAAATTACAGTGTAGCCAAAAATAAATGGAACGTTTTCATTGCCTATATACCCTTAGCTTGAGTAATGTGTCGTTTCTGTTGAGTTTTGGTTGAATTTTGTTTGTTTATTTGTTGGGGTTTTTTGCAACAGAGCTGATGTTTCTGTCCTCAGATCGTCTGCCTTTGTATAGAGGCAGCAGCTTCAGCCACTGGAAACAACCCACGTGCCCTTCAGCTGGGTAAAGGGTCCATGCGGTGGAATACTTACCCACTCAGCCTTGCGAAGGGACATGCCAACAAGACCCACATGCATAGGTGAATCTCTGTGTGTTCTGCCGCGTGCAGGAAGCCAGACTCGCACGGCTGCCTGCTTGGATGCTGTCTGTATACGTTCTGGCAGAGGCAAAGCTAGAGGGACAGGATACAGATGGGCAGTGGCCTGCGGGTTGAGGGAAGGGCTGCTCAGGGGTCCGGGGTGATGGGACTTCCTGTTTCGGTTCTGGTCTACACTCCTGGGACTGTACACTAAAAAGGATGGATTTGAGTGTGTATACATAATACCTTTAAGTTTTAAAAAATGACAAAATCATTGCCGTCATGAGAACTTGGCTTTAAAGGCACACACAGCTGAGTCTGGCACGATCGCAGGCCTTCGTAGCTGGCAGAGAACACACAGAGGTTGTTGTCTCCTCCCGTCCTTTGCCACCTTGCTGGGAACTGGGGCCAGGCAGGGCCCGTGGATGGTGTGTGCTTTGGCTCCCTGTGACCAGACTTCCAGACGGGGGCGTGTTCCTCTGAAGGAGTTCAGCTGTTACAACGGGTTGTTGAGTGATGTCCTAGTCGTTGCTATTTCTGTTTTACAGGCTTGGACTAAAGGATCAGCAGGAGCGAGAAATAGTTCATGTTCTCATGGACTGCTGCCTTCAAGAGAAAACTTACAATCCCTTCTATGCACACTTGGCTAGCAAGTTCTGCGACTATGAGAGGAGATTTCAGGTAACTTGGAAGGCCACCAGTTACGTGTGCTCTACTGTTTTTGTTTTTTTATTTCAAAATATTAAGGGAGTATAAATGTTTTTGTTACACGGATACCTTTTACAATGCTTATGTCAGCTTTGAGTGTGCCCGTCACCCAGCAGTGATCATTGTACCCGATAGGTAAGTTTTTACCTGCCCCGCTCCATTTTTCTAAACATTCTGGCTCTCAACCCACCTAAAAATGAGTTCCCTGAGTCAGGAGGCCCCAGAGGTCCCATTCACATGGTCCACGCTGGCTGCCAGGCTCATGTTCACTGCGGAAGGAGGGTGGGACAGCCAGAGGGGAGTGACAAGGGTCCACAGTGTCCTCGTGTCACCTTTTCCTGCCACCATGGCAGGGAGTGTGGCCAAGCTCACTGGAGCCCCTCTTCAGTTTGTAGCACGCCTGTGTCTTCCTAGTGTCACTTGTCGACCACTTTCTTAAAAGCCTTATGTTGGTATTTGCTGATTTGATGGGGAAAAAACTCAACAGAAAAGGATTATTGTGAAGCTATTTCAAACTACTCTCTTTAGGAAAGGACAGTGTAGTTGCCCCTAAAAATTTTGATTTTTAGAATATTAAAAATGAATAAGAAATAGAATGCCTTTAGGTTATATTCTTAGGATTATATAAATATTTAATAATGTTACAATTTAACTTTTCTCTTCTTTTTAACTATGTATTAGATGACTTTCCAGTTCAGCATATGGGACAAATTTCGGGACTTAGAAAATTTGCCAGCTACTAATTTCTCTAACTTGGTTCATCTGGTGGCCCACCTATTGAAGACAAAATCACTTTCACTTTCCATCTTAAAGGTTTGTACAACGCATAAAATTATTTGAAGCAGTGAAAATGATGTGTGATTGCTTGTATCTGGTACTTTTTAACATTAGATTCTGATTTACCTGAAATGTGTTTTCATTATCGTCGCCATCACAGAAGATGGCCCAATGTTAACATGTAGTATAAATCTACTAAATTGTAGTATAGAATAAGCAGCAAATTAAGGCCAAGTTAGTCGTTTGCTAATCTGAAGGAATCTGTTTTGGGGTTTGAGGTTAATGTCCTGGTCCTGTTATGAGATCCTGAACTGGTCACCAGTAAACTGGGAGAAGGATGGAGTGAAGGAGGAGACTGGTCTCTCGAGAGGCTGGGTGTGTTCGCTCACGTAGGAATAAGAGCCATAGGCTCCCCCTCCCCCTGCCATGTTTTGGGCCTTCATAGCCGATGAAGCGCAGCTGTTCCCCCAGAGTGGACAGTGAAACCCAGACGGAGGGGAAGGCATCCGAGGTGGGCCAGTAAGTCTTGGACAGTAGGACGAACGGGACTGAATATCCTTAAAAAATCTAAGACTTTTGGACAGCCTGAGGGTCAACAGGAGGTGCAGAGCAGAGACAGTCTGGGCTGTGGACCTGTGCCCTGCTGTGGCAGCCCCAATGTGCAAGATGGCCTGTAGCTGCCATTTCCCACTCATGTTTCTGCGTCCTTTCGTGCCATTCATCCGCACATCTGCACTCACCATGAAGCCCTGGCGTGTGGTGGCAGGGTCTGTCTGCTGTGCCGGAAACCAGGGCACTGGGTCTTATCCAGACTAGGATAACTTGGAACATGAAAGACACCTTGTTGCCTTCTCTTGGACCAAATCTTGCCTTTTGGTCACTCAGGCATTGAGCTCAGTGTGGACTAGGGCGTGGTGCTGCCTGCGAGAGCAGGAAAGGCGCTGTGAGGTCACGTTCAGGTGTAGAACTTTGAGATGTCCTCAGAGCTGCTCCTGGGCCCCAGCCTTCCCAGAGGGGCTGCTCTTTAATTTGGCATCTCTCCTTGTTCTGTGCCTGTGCATCTGCAAATAGTACATGATATTTTTCTTTTTTTTTTTTTTTTTGAGACAGAGTCTTACTCTGTCACTCGGGCTAGAGTGCAGTGGCATCCTCACAGCTCACTGCAGCCTCAAATTCCTGGGCTCAAGTGATCTTCTCACCTTAGCCTCCTGAGTAGCTGGGACTACAGGTGCACGCCATAATGCCCAGCTAATTTTTTTTTCTTGGTTGAGATGGGGCCTAGCCATGTTACCCAGGCTGGTCTCGAACTCCTTGGCTGAAGTGATCCTCCTGCCTCAGCCTCTCAAGATGCTGGGATTACAGGTGTGAACCACTGCGCCCAACCAGTACATAATATTGTTTACATGTTTTTACCCTCCCTGTGGACAGTACTGTGTTGTCAATAGTCTCTTAGCATCCTCCTACAGGTCATTTTTAAATTCAGTTTTAGTTTGCAGTTTATCCATGTTGATACCTATAATTCTATTGTACATAGTATTCTACCTTATACTACAATTTATGTATTCATTCATAAATGTTTAGATTGTTTCTGATTTTTTGATAGGTTTCTAGGAGATGTATATGAATTAGTCTCTTCTAGATCTAAATTTTATATGTATATAGTTATAATTAGAGGATGATTACTTTAGGGAATAGAGAAAATACATGTTTCAATTCTGGAAATCGAATTCCTGATTCATAAAGCGTATACCCTGTGAGCTTCACTCACCACTCAACAGCGGTGTGCGCCCCTGCCAGCAGTGTGCGAGGACTCCGCCTCCACATCCCTGCCAACAGCTGCTCAGTTCTTAAAACTGGAAACAGCCTCTTAAGTCAGGGGTGGATTAGGGGGTGGAGAGGGGTTGACATTTACTCTAATTAACTATATTTGCAAGTTACTGAAAAAGTTGTGTAAATTGTGTAACTTTATTTTTTTCCGTATACTGTTAGGTAGTTGAATTCAGTGAATTGGATAAACCCAGAGTCCACTTTTTACGAGAAGTATTAAATATATTATTAATGGAAACAGAAGTTGAAGACCTTGGTTTAATTTTTGCAAGGTATGTTCACAGTTTGTTCTCATAAGACAAAAGAGAGAGGAGGAGATAGTTTTCACTTGTGTTGGTTTGTAAAAGCAAGTTTGTTGCACTATGTGTGTAGCTTAATAAATCATTTCAATTTTTGTTTTAAGCTAATACCTTATGCATTAGATTCGAGGAATATAAACTTAATAGCAAACTAATAATGATTTATAACAAATAAAATATGTTAAGGAGTTCTTAATTTGGAATTCGATTTTCAAAAGAAACGGGGTTATATCTCACCATTCAAGATACCCAGAATTGAGATGTAGGAGAGGTTGGCTCACCCCTGACGCGTGTCTGTACGATTCCTTTGCAGAGTGTCTGACAACCCAAAGCTGGGAATGCTACGAGAAGGTTTGAAGCTTTTCATTAGCCACTTCTTGCTAAAGGACGCACAGGCCCACAAAAGTGCCGCTGAAGTCAACATGCTGAGAGAGAGAGCTGACCTTGTGACAAAGTCTCTGCAAGGAAAAGCGTCCCTGAGAATGTAGGCAGGGACAGGAGTGGAGGGTGGTCCTTTGATGGTAAAATGTCCTTATAAACCCAAAGGCCTACTCTTTCGTCTGTGTGTAAGAGCTTGGTGGAGCTATATCCCTGTCATTTTAAAACATTATATTTTGTGATAATTTTTTGATCCAAGGTCATATTGTTTGGGTTTTGAACCATTTTCAAATAACTGTATATACACTGGGGGTGGGAAAAGAAGGAGGGAGGGAGAGAAGGGGGCAGACACTAGAGTGTTCTCCAAGTTTTGAGGCTGGTGTGTGTGATGTCTTAATTATTTTAATAGATGAAATCAGCCACTAGAGGGGGCAGTTATCATAAATTGATGGATTTTTATCTTCTTTTACATTGGTTAAAGGTTCAGAAACCATCAGTTAAATGTGATGCTTGATATTTAATTAATTATTTTAAATATTTGGAAAAATCTGTTGACCTAAGCCCTGAGAGTATCATCTTATGTATGTTACAGTGTACATTGATGTTTTTCTTTAAAATATGTATGTATGTATATATCTGGGCGTCACCATGCCCAGCTAATTTTTCTATTTTTTGTAGAGACGAGGTCTGGCTTTGTTGCCCAGGCTGGTCTTGAACTCCTGGCCTCAAGCAGTCCTCCCACCTTGGCCTCCCAAAGTGCTAGGATTACAGGCATGAGCCATGGAGCCTGGCCTGGATAGGTATTTTTCTTTTTTTTTTTTTTTGAGACAGAGTCTCACTCTTTTGCCCAGGCTAGAGTGAGTGCCGTGGCGTCAGCCTAGCTCACAGCAACCTCAAACTCCTTCTGCCTCAGCCTCCCGAGTAGCTGGGACTACAGGCATGTACCACCATGCCCGGCTAATTTTTTCTATATATTTTTAGTTGTCCAATTAATTTCTTTCTATTTTTGGTAGAGATGGGGTCTCGCTCTTGCTCAGGCTGGTTTCGAACTCCTGAGCTCAAACAATCTGCCCGCCTCGGCCTCCCAGAGTGCTAGGATCACAGGCGTGAGCTACCGCACCTGGCCTGGATAGGTGTTTTTCACCATTATCCATCTAACATTTTGACATAGTGGAGGATATTCTATACTATTTTTATGTATGTCTTCTGCCCATCAATTCCAAATTACAAGCATACTTTCTTAAACCACTCTGAAGCCACCAAATAGATATTAGACACTCAATGGGTGCCGCTTGCTGGCTAGGTTCTTAGAGGTGTAAACAGTAGAAAACATAATTATTACCTGCAAGGAATTAGCATTAGTCTAGTGAAAGAGACAAATATACCCTACTTACTAAGTACAGAAAACTGATCCTGCAAGGACGTAGAACTCTCCTTGGATACCCAGCATCTGCCACAGGTACCCAAATGTTTGTTGTTTTTCCAGCCCTTAAAATTTGCTTCTTTCTCTCTCAACTGCTGCAGGCTTGATTTAAATTTCACCTTCAGTTGTTGAAAAAAGTCACTAAGATGCGAGTCCAGTTGCGAAACCCTCATGGTTCCCTTGGGCAGATGGGCACAGGCTCTGGCGATGTCATTCCTGTGCAGACACCCCCCTGAAAGACACACTTTCTCGTCGTGTCTTAATGTGGCCCTGTAGGGGTATGTGTGCAGACACCGCGTGTGAAGTCATCAGTGTCTCCATGCATATCCCTAAACTACTGCAACATGAAAAACTGTTAGTGCTAAGAGTAACTGCAGAAACAATGCAGAGACTGGTCTTTGACATGCCTGTTAGCCCTACATTCAGAAACCTCATTTGACCTAAAGTCAAATTAAAACCAGGTGTCTTCTGGCAGATTTTGAATTTCCATGACAAAGACAGTAGGTATTAGGCCAGGCTCGGTGGCTCACGCCTGTAATCCTAGCACTCTGGGAGGCCGAGGCGGGCGTAATGTCCTGAGCTCAGGAGTTCAAGACCAGCCTGAGCAAGAGCGAGACCCCGTGTCTACCGAAAATAGAAAGAAATTAATTGGACAGCTAAAAATATATATAGAAAAAAATTAGCCGGGCATGGTGGTGCATGCCTGTAGTCCCAGCTACTCGGGAGGCTGAGATGGTAGGATTGCTCAAGCCCAGGAGTTTGAGGTTGCTGTGAGCTAGGCTGACGCCACGGCACTCGCCCCAGGCGAGAGAGTGAGACTCTGTCTCAAAAAAAAAAAAAAAAAAAGACAGTAGGTATTAAGAGTAAAGTGAAAGCCTTCACTTTGTTAAGGGGCTTTTTAACAGCAGTGTCTTTGCTGGGTGGTGATTGGGGTTTAACACTGGTTCTACTGGAAGTGTTGGCCACAGTGAGATAAAGAGCTTGAGCTAGAATGTGAGTCACCCCTCTGCTTCCTTCCTTGAGAAAGTCTTGCTATGAAGAAAAGAATATCAGTTGAACTTATCAGTGTGCTTAATGACATAGTCGATTTACATTCTGATGCAAGCTTCTGGTCTGTGGATCACATTTGAGTAGCACCAATGTAACTGACGTGAATAAGAATTAATTATTGGTGCAGCTGCTGAGATTAGGAAAAAATACCACTGCAGTGGTACCATCTAACTTCATTATGTAACAGGTGCCATAAACCCCGTTTGGGGCATAGATGAGTTCAAGCTGATTTTTCTGCAGAAGATAAATTTCTGTAAACAATCTCATTTTTATATTGTCTTTTATTATTAAAACAAAAATGTCTCTTTCTTTGCCATAGAGTATACTTGTGACTTGATTTATTACCTGAGCTTTGCGTTTATTATTCGGCAGGTCATCCATAAATCTTTGCATGTTTTAAAAACAAAATGTGGATTATCATATGTTACTAGTCATATTTAGTGTAAATAGTAAGTAAATATATCTTGACCAAAAGCTACTGTGAATTCATAGAGGTTTTTAAAATTTACCTATGTTTGAAAAATACTGCAAGATGCTTAGATAGTCAATGCTTGCTGTTATATATGAATTGTGGACTTTTTGCAATGCAGGTTGAGAACTCCTGGTGCATAGAATTACTAAAAAGCTGTCTTCTAGGGGATTTCATCTTTAAAATACAGGTACAAGGAACAAACTTTTCAATGTATTAAAATGTATAAATAAATTTATTTTTTACATTTCACTTAGAGTACTGGTGAGTGTTTATTTTGAAAGAAGAGCTTTGCTGATACCCTAAGGTGGTCCATACCTTTTCTTTCCATGTTTAAGAAGCCTGCTTAGCCATGTGATTTAAGGGGTAAAGGGATTCATTCTCTCCACCCCGCCCCTCAGAGCGATATAAAGCAAATGAGGCAAAATGTTAACTGTTGGAGACTTTGGGTGAACTTTATACAGGAGAATTATACTCTTATAACTTTTTTGTAAGTTTATAATTGTTTCAAAATAGTTTTTTTTTAAGCATTCATAATTCAGAACTCATTCTTCAAAGATCTAAAGTATTCTGTTCTTTCACAAAAATAATTAGACAAATTCAAATCGCCTTTATCTCCTTTGTTAAAAACAACATTTAGGCCTTACCGTAAAACTGTAAGATTTACCTTAAATTTAAGATGAGTTTGGTTTCCTTCAGCGTGGTCAGCTGACAGCCTCAGCTCCCTCCCACTCTACCTGTGTTGACAGGTGACAGGAAAAGCCGGAGAGAGGAAGGAGGGGAGGTGCTGTCATTAGCCGTGCTCGGGAGCTTCTGTATCAAGAACCGCACTAACGGGCTTGGCGTCAGTGCGCATCTGAATTATCTGAGCACTTTCGAGGTACGTAGGCTGCCGACCACCCTACATCCCAGTGAGGGGTGAATGAGAGTTCATATGCGTGAGCTGGAAGACACCAGCCCCCTTCCCACCGTTGCCAGGTGTCCTAGGAGCCAGGTCAGATTCATTCGTTCTCTCGGTAAGTCGAGATTTTTTTTTCTGAAACACTTGGGAGTTGCATTGTTAAATCCCTTCGCCCTAAATGTTTGTGCGTATCTCCTGAGGACATGAACATTTACTTCTGTACCCCCAGTATAACTTACCAAAGTTAGGAAACTAACATTGACAGAATACTAACAGAATGTCCCTTAATTTAGGTTTTCTGTTGTTTCCTGATAATTTAGGTTATACCTTTTTGTTATGTTCTCAGTGCATCTTCAGGAGGCACATGATGGCTGTTGGTCCTTTCTCGTAAGTTAATACTTTGGTTGCTGGTTAAGGTCTGCTAGGGTTTTCCACTCTATGATTAATGTTTTCCCCTTTGTAATTAATAACTAGTGTGTAGGGAGCATATTAATCTATTGGCGCATATCAAGTCACCCCACAATTGTTTAGGACAACAATAATTTATTCAGTTTCTGTGCCGATATTCAGGAGCCTTTCTGGGCAGTTCTGGATCAGGGTTGTCATGAGGCTACAGTCATGTTGGCCAGGCCCACTGTTGTCTGAAGCTTGGTTGGGGCTAGAGAAGCCACTTCCAAGGTGGCCTCCCTCTCATGGCTGGGCAAGGCAACCACTCACCGTGGTGGGTCCAGAGTGGGCTCGGTGGGGCTGGTCGAGCATCCTCACAACATGGCTGCCGGCTGCCTCCAAAACAGGAATCCTCACTCAGCGCGTTTTATGACATAGCGTGGGGAGTCGCACACTGTGCCTCCACGGTACTCTTGGCACAGCGGTTGGCCGTATTCTGTGTGGGAGGGGACTACACAAGGGCAGGAACACAGGAGGGGAGGATTGTCTCAGCCATCCTAGAAGCTGGCTTCCAGAGGGCTCGTGTTGAGATTGGACTACATACCCTGTTCCTCACCAAACTTTGACCCCTCCTCCAGTTTTAGTATCCCCTGGTGATTCTTGCTTGAATTAATTACTGTAGTGGTTGGGAAGTAGTGATTTCTAACTCCATCATTCCTTCTCTGTTTATTCGTTAGCACTCAAAAATAAAAAGAAGCCTTTCCCTCCCCGTTTATCATCACCGTGGACTCATGGGTTCTTGTTTTGTTCAGTGGATTATAATCTAGTACTAAGATTTTTTAAGTCACTTTATTGAGGTATGGTTGACATATAAACAGCTGCGTATCCTTCATGTGCACAACTTAGGGATACGTATACACTTGTGAAACCATCAACGCCAGGGTCATAAACATACCTACCACCTCCCGAAGTTTCCTACCACTCCCTTTAGTAGTGCTATTATTGCTGCTGTTATTTGTGTGGGGGGGTGTGGTAAGAATATTTAACGTACGATCTAACCTCTTAGCAAATTTTTTTTTTTTTTTTTTTTTTTTTGAGACAGAGTCCCACTCTCTTGCCTGGGGCGAGTGCCATGGCGTTAGCCTAGCTCACAGCAACCTCAAACTCCTGGGCTCGAGCAATCCTACTGTCTCAGCCTCCCGAGTAGCTGGGACTACAGGCATGTGCCACCATGCCCGGCTAATTTTTTTCTCTATATATTTTTAGCTGTCCAATTAATTTTCTTTCTATTTTTGGTAGAGACGGGGTCTCACTCTTGCTTAGGCTGGTCTCGAAGTCCTGAGCTCAGAATGATCCACCCACCTCGGCCTCCCAGAGTGCTAGGATTACAGGCGTGAGCCACCGCGCCCGGCCTCTTAGCAAATTTTAAGTACACGATACAGCATCTTTAGCTATAGGCCCCATACTGCATATTAGATCACCAGAATTATTCACCCTGCATAACCCAAACTTTGTATCCCTTGGCCAACATCTCCCCACCAGCCCTTGTAACCGTAACCGCCATCCTACTCTCTGCTTCTTGAGTTTGACTGTTGTAGATCCCGTTTAAGTGAGATCGTGCGGGATTTGTCTTTCCGTGCCCAGGGATCTCACTTAACATCATGTCTTCCAGGCTCATCCACGTCATTGCAAAGGACAAGATTTCCTTCTTTTAAAGGCTGAATAGTCTTCCATTGTGTGTGTGTGTGTGTGTGTGTGTGTGTGTGTGTGTGTGTGTACACACAGCACATTTTCTTTATCCATTCACCTATCAGTGGATACTTAAGTTGTTTCCATGCCTTGGCTATTGCGAATAATGCAGTGAATTTGGGAGTGCAGATATCTCTTCACGGTGCTAATTTCAGTTCCTTTGGATATTTACCCAATAGTGGGATTGCTGGATCATGTGGCATTTCTATTTTTAGCTTTTTTTTTTTTTTTTTGAGACAGAGTCTCACTCTATTGCCCAAGCTAGAGTGCCGTGGTGTCAGCCTAGCTCACAGCAACCTCAAACTTCTGGGCTCAAGCGATCCTCCTGCCTCAGCCTCCTGAGTAGCTGGGACTACAGGCATGCGCCACTGTGCCCAGCTGATTTTTTTTTTCTGTATATTGTTGTCCAGCTAATTTCTTTCTATTTTTAGTAGAGACGGGGTCTCGCTCTTGCTCAGGCTGGTCTCGAACTCCTGAGCTCAAACGATCCGCCCGCCTTGGCCTCCCAGAGTGCCAGGATTACAGGCGCGAGCCACCGCACCCAGCCTGTATTTCGTTTTTTTAAGGAAGTTTCCTACTGTTTTCCATAAGGGGTATACCCATGTACATTCCCACCAACAGTGTGCAGGGGTTTGCTTTTCTCCACACCCTCGCCAACACTTGTTATTCTCGATTTCTTTAATAGCCATTCTAGCAGGTGTGAGATGGTATCTCAGTGTGGTTTTGATTGCATTTCCCTGATGCTTAGTGGCGCTGTGCACCGTTTCATATGACTGTTGGCTGTGTGTGTCTTTGGAGAAATGTTTATTCAAGTCCTTCGCCCAATTTTCATCAGCCTTTGGTGTGGTTTTTTTTTTCTTTTCTGCTATTCAGCTATGTGAGTGTTAACTCCTTACCAGATACATGGTATGCAGGTATTTTTTCTCCATTCCGTAGGCTGCCTTTTTGTTTTGTTTCCTTTCCTCTGCAGAAGCTTTTTAGTCTGATATGATCCCGCGTGTTTGTTTTTGCTTTTGCTGCCTGTGCTTTTGGGTTCATAGCCAAGAAGTCGTTCCCAGACCAATGTCAAGGAGCTTAGTCTCTATGTTTCTTTCTAGGGGTTTTATGGTTTCAGCTCTTACATTTAAGTTTTTAATCCACTTTGAGTTGATTTTTGTATGCGGTGTAAGAAAAGGGTCGTTTCATTCTTTCACTTGTGGCTATCCAGTTTTCCCAGCACCGTTTGAAGACACTACCTTTCCTGATTGTGTGTACTTGGTGCCTTGTCACACAGTTAACTGTGTGTGGGGGGCGGGGGGGGGAGGTATTTCTGGGTAGTTCATTCTGTTCCGTTGGTCTTTGTATCTGTTTTTATGCCAGTGCTGTACCGCCTTGATTATTACACCTTTGTGTTAATAATATACAGTCATGCGCCACATAATGACATTTTGGGCCACATGTATGACGGTGGTCCTATACGATTATAGTGGAGCCGAAAAATTCTTTTCTGTGTTAGATACGCAGCTACCACTGTGTTCCAGTTGCCTGCAGGATTCAGTACAGTAACATGCACGGGTTGTAGCCTGGGAGCAGCAGGCCAAACCACACAGCCTGGGGATGGCAGGCCGCCCCATCTAGGTTTGTGCAGGTGCACGCTGTGACATCCTCACAGTGCCACAGCCACCTGACGGCGCGCTTCTCAGAACTCGTCCCCCCTGTTGAGTGGCACATGGCTATAGTTGAAATCAGGAAGTGTGATACCTGCAGCTTCGTTCTTTTTTCTCAAGGTTCCTTTGGCTCTTCAGGGTCTTTTGAGGTTCCATATGAATTTTAGGATTGTTTTTTCTCTTTATGTAAAAAATGCCATTGGAATTTTGATAGGAATTGCATTCAATCTATAGATCACTCAGGGTAGTATGGACATTTTAACAATATTCTTTTGATTCATGAACATGAGATAGCTTTCCATTTATTTGTGTCTACTTTATTCATTGTTTTATATAGTTTTCAGTACACAGACCTTTCACCTCCTTGGTTAAATTTTTACTTTAGAATTTTGTTCTTTTTGATGCTATTGTAAATGTAATTGTTTTCTTAATTTCTTTTTCAGATAGTTATTCTTACTATATAGAGACTGTGGTGTTATTTATATACACACATACTATATATATATATAGATAGATAGATACAGATATTTTATATATAGTTATATATGTGTGTGTGTTTTCTTCCACAGTTCCCAGCTCATAACTCCCATAGCCCCTGTTAGAGTCTTCTGTTGTAATGCTGGGTGTGCGAGGCCTCAGGAGCAGCCTTGGGAAACAATCTCTGTGTTCTTCACCTGCCCCAAGGCAGGATCTAATCTTCCCCCTCCTTTCCTACTGTGGGTCATAAGACCCTCATTCCAGAGAGGGTCCTGCCCCATTCCCTGAAGGCTAATCACGTTTTGACATGGTTGTCTGTTAAAACCCAAAACAATAATGTGCAGAGAGCTTCCAGGTAGAGGTTCCTGGAGGGTAGCGCTCAGGGAGGGAATGGAAGCTCCACGCCCCGTCCCCCATCCCTCGCCCAATGCATCTCTTCATCTGTGTCCTTTGTAATAGCCTTTGTAATAAACCAGTAGACGTAAGTGTTTCCCTGAGTCCCGTGAGCCACTGCAGCAAATTAATTGAACCCAAAGTGGGAGTCGTGGGAACCCCGACTTGAAGCTGGTCACTCAGAAGTATCTGAAGCAGGGGGGCAGTTTTGGGGACTGAGCCCTCACCCTGTGGGATCTGTCACTATCTCCAGGTACACAGTATGGTAATTGAGTCAGAGGACACCTAGCTGGTGCCTGCTGCTTGGTGTGTCAGGGGAAACCCCCACATTTGTTCACAGAAGTCTTCTGTGTTGGTGATTGTTGTGATGTGAGAGCAGAGGGAACACATGGAGCAGAGGAAAAACTTTGGAGTTTTTCCCAAAGCAGAAGAAATGCAACTAATTTTTGTATGTTGATTTTGTATCCTGTAAGTATACTTAATTTGTTTATTAGTTTTAACAGTTTTTTTTTGTGGAGTCTTAGGATTTTCTACATACAAAATCATGTCATCTGCAAACAGAAGACTTCACTTCATCCTTTCCCATTTGGATGAAGTTTTATTTCTTTTTCTTGCCTACTCACTCTAGCTGGGGCTTACTGATTTGCTATCTGGATAATCTGTTGTCAAAAATGGGATAACGAAGTCCCTGCTGTGATTGTATTGCTATCATCTCTTGGCTCTGTTCTGTTGGTGTTTGCTAGCACTAACACGTAAGGCAGGTCTAGTGGAGATGAACTCCCTTAGCTTTTGTAATCTGGCAAAGTCTTCATCTCCCCCTTCATTTCTGAAGGACAACTTTGCCAGGATGCTATTCCTGGTTGGCAGGTTTTTTTTCTTTCAGCACTTTCAATGTACCATCCCACCCTCTCCTAGTCTACAAGGTTTCTGCTGAGAAATACGCTTGACGGTCTTGTGCCGAGGTAGAAGGGGTTCTTTGCGTGTGATGAATTGCTTTTCTCTTGGGGCATTCAAAAGTCTGTCTTTGACTTTTGACAGTTTGATTATAATGTATCTTGGTGAAGACCTCTTTATGTTCAATTTATTTGGGGTTATTTGGGTCTCACGGATCTAGATGTTCAATTTCCTTTCCAGTTTTGGGAAGTTTTCTGTCATTATTTCTTTAAATAATTGTTTTACCCCCTGTCTCTGCTTCATCTGGAACTCCCATAATGCATGTATTGGTTTACTTGATGACAGCCCAAATTCCCATAGGCTTTCTTCACTCGTTTTCATTTTTCTTTTCTTTTTGTTCCTCTGCCTGGATAATTTCAAATGATCTGTCTTTGAATTCACTAATTCTTCTGACTAAAGCTGCTTTTAAAGCTCTCTCTTGAGTTTTTCAGTTCAGACACTGTATTTTTCAGCTCCATAATTTCTGTTTGGTTCTCTTTTGTGGTTTCTATCTCTTTATAACTTCTCATTTTGTTCTTGTGGTGTTGTCCTGATTTTTAGTTTAAGTCTGTCATCTCCCAAAGCTCACTGAGCTTCAAAGTGATTGTTTTCAATTCTTTGTCAGGCAATTGGTAAATCACAATTTCTTTGGGGTCAGCCACTGGAGCTTCATTTTGTTCCTTTTATGGTGTCATATTTCCTTGATTCTTCATGTTCTTTGAAGACTTACATTGTTGTCTTTGCATTTGAAGAAGCACTCACCTCCTCCGATCTTTACTGACTAGCTTTGGGAGAGAAAGACTTTTACCAGTCATCCCAGCTAGGGATTCAGGGAGTCTCTCACACATTTTCTATGGATGCATCCACACTACTCTTGCTACCTCTTGGCCAGCGGGGGGAAGTCTTAGGACTGTAAGCCTTTTCTCAATCCTGCAAAGCCAGGACTGATCCTGAGTGCCTCCCATTTTCCCTCATGCAGTGCCCTGAAGTATTCAAGATTGTGCACCTTCTCTCAGTCCAGCACAGTCAAGCTGGCTGTGAAGATCCGCGCCTGCTGTTGAGCTCTGTGTACTGTCTGGGGGGGTGTGGGGCACTGTACAGGGGGAGGTGCATGGCGTGCCAGGGCATGCATTGCTTGGTTGAGGGGGATCCACAGGCGGGTTGTCCTATGGGGTTCATGGGAAGGCCTCTTGGTAGAATCCGTAAGCTGGTTAGCAGGATCCATGGCCAGCTGTTGAGAACCAGACATCAGCTGCTGGGCACTCCTTCCCCTTTTCCTGCTTCAGGTGACTCAGCCATGCCAACCCCTCAGTGTTCTGGGTGAGACAGAAGTGGGCCACCTGGGCAGCATCCCACGAGGCTGGGGAAGCCATTGCTCACTTTAGTTCTCATTTTCCTCTGTGGGAGAAATGACAGGCCAAGGGGGCCTCTTTGGAGGAGAGGCGACACAGGTAAAATGAACCTTCTTCTTACCTTCAGTGTGTCCACTCTTGGATTTTTTTTTTCCATGGGGTGGTAGAACTTCTCAGCCTGATTCTGGGCTCCCATAAAGATACTCTTGTCCATGGGTAATTGCCAAAATCAGTGTTTCAGGCGGGGGGTCTGGGGGATAAGGACTGGAATCTCCTATGCTGCCATCTTACTGACCTCTTCCTGTGATGATTCTTGTTCTTAAATTGCCCCAGATTTGGCCAGTGGGCCACCCTTCAAGTTGGCTCCTCCAGCCTTTGACATGTCCCCAACATTGTTCAGCACTTCCTTACTTCCTGGCATTGAAGATTCTAGGCTCAGCCCGTACTTCTCTGCTGTGCCCTACTTCCAGGGCAGAGCAAAGTACAGACCTAGAATTTCTCCAAAGAGCTGTTCTTTTTAGTGGAGAATGAATGGTATTTAGAAGCCAAGAAATGGACTTCAGGTGTGCCAGTTGTTTCTGGGGTGCCATTGATTCTGGGCCTCTTCAGAGGACAGAGGCAAGAAGGAAACCATGTATCGTACATACACACCCCCATCCACACACACATGCGTCTTTATATTAAACACACATGGCACACCCCATCCACACACGCATGCATCTTTCTATTAAACCTAAGTTCATGCTATAACTCCAGCTGCAATCCAGTGCAGAGGCTGTTGCTAGCCACTCCGGTTCCGTATTCGTACCTCCCTTTGCCAGTGATGAAAAACCCACCTTTCAGCATGATTAACACACTTGCTTATTTGCACAGTCCTATAACACACATAAAATAGTTTTAGAATTGCTAACTATGCGACTGTGGAGAACACGCATGATTAGTTCAAGATGTGGTTTGCGATTCTCTTTGTATCGGCGCCGAGGAGCTGGAGTGAAAGCACAGCCTGTTCAAAGCCTCTTGCGTTCGGGTTTTCCTCCCTCCTCTGAAATGCAGATCACTGCCTTTGTTTCCGTTTGCATTCCATTTTGGGTCCTCCCCCAATCCATTTGATTTATAAATTATAAATTATTTTTGACACTCTATTGTATTTATGAAGTTTTACTGTGTGCTGCTTGTGGAAGTTTTTGCTTCTTCCAACGCAATCCAGAGCAACTAACCTTTTAAACTCAAAATACTCCTGTTTAACAGTGAACCAGATGAGGGTCTCTTGTTTGTCACAGCTTTGGGAAGTGTGGTTTATGACCAATGGAAGAGGTTGCGTGGCTTTTTATGGTTTTAATTACACCAGCGGTAACAGCCGGAGGTGTTATGTGCCAGGTGCTGCTGACCAAGGCCAGCCAATGGGAGGCTGCGCCTGACGACAGTGCGCGCCCTGCACAGCTGCACGCTGGTTTGCCCATGTCAGAGGGGTGTTGCTGAGATCAAATGAGGTGAAATTGCTCTGAAAACTTCAGTCCTGCAAAATAACGGTGACTATTAATATACTGGTTTTCTTATATGTAACATTATATAGACTTATATGTCTTACAGTTCTTATTATCAGTATGCTGGTGTTAATACACAGTGTTCTCTTGGTTTTTATTATAAGGGGTCACATTAACAATCAGCCTGGCATAGCCGGGGCCAGGATCCTAATACCTCCAACCACTTCCCACTACTCCCGCTGTGCAAGTGTCTGCCAGGGACACTGCCTGCCCCCAGGGAGCCTCGATGTCCGCCGCCCTCATGCAGGCAGCAAGCTTCCCATCCTCTGGCCGGGCCACAGCCCCCCAGCACCCCGGTACAGAAGCTCCGTCCAGCAGTGGCGTCCAGAGGGGCTGGGGTCTCCGGGAGTCAGTCAGATGCTCTCTCTGGACTGGAGTGTAGGAAAGGGCCGCGTGGCAGGGCAGGGGCAGGAGCCACAGGCTGGAGGTGAAGAGAAGGACGCAGGACGCATCCACCGGTGGCAGCTGGGGAGTGGAGGTGGGCACTCTGTGGCAGCAGGGCCGTGGCGTGGGAGCAGCGGACGCCTCGGCCATGGGGCCTCCATCCCACCCTCCTGGCCTCCTGCCTCTGCTGCTGGGGCAGGACCGCTGTGGGCTGCGCGTCTCAGGCTCCGCATCTCAGGGTCCATTGTGGGAGGGCTCCAGATGTGATGCCAGCTGTGAGTGAGACACATGCATAGGCACATCTGGAAGGTGAGCAGCGCACATGCTATCTTCCCACCTGGCATCAGGGTCGTGGGCCTGCAGAGTTCCTCTGTAGCAGGTCCGGGTCTGGCTCTGGCTTACTGATGAGGCAGAGGGGGTGCTGGGGGCCTCACATGCGGGCTGGATTCCCCAACTCAGCTGGGCCAGGCCCAGTGGTTGGAGCTTCCCACAGACTGTCCCTCAGGTCAACCCTGGAGCCCGATGTGGGGCTGCCCCAGACCCCAGGACTCTCATCAGCACCTAATTCACCAATTGGCAATTCGCAAGAGTGGTTCTGCTTCTGTAGGAACGCTGAGGGTGGGGGAGGGCTGGCAAGACAACGGTGGTCATCAGGGTGGCAGGGCACCCCGCTGGTGCTCCAGCTCCCTCGAGCTGCTAAAATAACTTTGCTGCTTCTTCCTCTGGCTGCCGTCTTTGTGGTCAAGTCCTGCTGGGACAAGAGGCATCAGAATGAAAGATCTTGCAACAAAGGGGTGCTGGTGGGTGTCGGAATTCAACAACTGACATCCTTCTGGAATCTCACCCTTTCTACAGTTCACTCTCAGCTGCAGTAAATACTGTGCAGTGAGTGTGCCTGCTGGTGAGGTCTCGGCCTCTCCAAGTCGCATCAGCTCGGGCCTCTTTTAAGGAGGACCCAGGTAACAGTGGGAACCCACTTGTGCCACCCACGGAGTTCAGGCCTGGAAGGAGGGGTGTAGACGCTCTGCTTGAAGAGTCTGGAAGCTCAATTTAAGTCGGACCAGACGGGCCCTGCAGTAAAAGCGCTGAAAGTTGACAGGAGCAGCTGGCTCTTCCTGCTGGGGCAGGGATCAGGAGCCCCAGGAGGGGGCGACGTTCGGACTGGCTCTTCAGGGGGAGCTGAGGTGGCTGTGGAAGCAAGGGCGCCCGAGGCAGAGGGGACTGCGCGTGGGCAGCCTGGGACGGCCTGCTTGGCCTCCCATGACCGACATTGACAGCGGGAGATGAACTTGAGGCCTGTGGAGGGCTTCTCCCCCACCAAGGAGTGAGGGGATCCTCTTGTCCACAGTAGGAGGCCATCAAAGGATTATGGGGGGGGGAGGGTGTTAAATAGTCCAAGCTGTGTTAAAAATATTGCCAGACGGGTGGTGGCTGGGCCAGCTGGGGGCAGGTTGGTGCATGAAGGGAGCCCCCAGGCAAGGCGGCAGGTGTGAGAATGGAGGGTTCAGGAGACCTTGCCAAGGAACTCACGAATCCGTGCCCTCAGCAGAGGAGGCCGGGGCGGGGCGCCTCCAGGAGGGCTGCGGCTCTCACATAACAGATCTTGGAGGATGATGACTTCAGCCGCAGGCGCATTGGAGTCCCTTGAGAGGAGGGCCGTGAGCGGAAGAGGGTGGAGACGTGGAGAGGGCTGTGACGCAAGGGGGAGCAGGCCCGGGCGTCACCCCGAATCGGTCGGAGACGCACCCAGGGCGGTAGTTGTGTGACAGTGGCGTCACCTTCACCGGGGGTTACCCGTGAGCTGGCACACTGTGGGCTTCCCGTGAGCCTCGTCTCCCCGACTGTGAAGGCTCAGGGTGTCCGTGTGGGTGCTCATGTGCGCACAGAGTGTCGTTAAAGGTCTGTGAAACTTGGATCTTCTCATGAAAGTGATGCTGGCCAGGGGACTGGGGGCTTTTGTCAGCCGTACGTTTGGTAGCGCGGGCTACATTGATCGAGCTGGCGGGTGACTGGCTACTCAGAGGTGGAGTTCACAAGAAGGGGACACTTGTCTGGAGCTGAGCTGGATAATGATGAAAAATGGTGTTTGCGCGATACTATGATGAAAGGCAAACTCAGGCCAGCTGAAACATTTTGAGGGTGCAGAGGTGACCTCAGGAACTCTGCGCTGCGTGTCTGGGAGACAATGCCCCGTGTGTCTCGCAGGCCGAGCCATGCTGACCTTGAGGTGTCCAGCTGAGGGGGTGTGGCCACTGGCCTTCCGCGGGTAGCGAGCCCACGCTTCCCAGTCCCCTCAGCGTGGGGCGATGTTTCCGAAGGTGCCGACTCCTCCCAGTGGGGGCTGTTCCCTTATTCCCAGCCTGGGGACCAGCCTGGGGCCTGGGCTCCCACCCACCGGTGCGGACCAGCCCACCCCTCACAGGGCAGCGCACTCCGGAGGGAGGAAAATGGTTAAGACCAGCGTTTAAGGTATTCTCTACAGAAGATAATTTAGAATGGATTATTCATCTCATTTTACTTTGTTGGCGGTGTTTCCAAAGATACAGGGCAAATTCTTCCTCCTTTATTTTTTCAGTTCACCAATTGTTAACATTTTGCCACATTTGCTTTTTCTCTCCTTTTTAAGTATACATGTCCCTACATTTATATACATACACTTTTACACACACACGCGCGTTTTGATGGAATCCTTTGAAAGTACACACATCACCATACTCACCCCCAAACATCAGCTGCGTCTCCTAGGAGTGAGGGCGTTCTCCACGGAACCACACGACCACAATGGTCATTGTCTAATTCTGTCACTCCTACGTGATTAGCTGCATTCGTTAAAAACGAGTCTTCCTCTGCCTCCTCCCCTTTCTCCCAGCAGAGGTCAAACTGCCCATCCTCAGCCCACGGAAGTAGTCACACAACGGACTGGATTGGGTGGGCTCCGTGAAGTGACTCTTCAGAGGTCGTCACTCGCAGAGGGTGCGTGCCCGGCCCCCCAGCTCGCTGTCCTCCCAGGCTGTGGCATGGCCTTCTGCCTGTCTGGGTGCGGCCAGGTGGCGGCAAGGCCCAGATGTGGCTTGCTCATCCAACTGCACCACCCTGAAGCTCCACCCCATTGCCCTCCAGGGCCCAGTATCCAGGTTTGGGGTCATTTCTTATTATACACCGGTATGATGTTGTTACATTGTCCATGGACTGCTTTAAAAATAAATAAAAAGGTTAAGCATCATTCTAGAGCAGTCCCATTGCAGCTAGGTGATGACCACTTTACTCCGTAGGCCATTGGTCATCGTAAGGTCTAGAAGGGACCAAGTTCATCAGCCCTTGCCGGTGTCCTCCCCTGACCACCAGCCCCCCGCGCCACCCCTGTGTGTCACTACTGCTTACAGTCGACTTACCATTTCCCTTTTCTCTGACTGTCCTGGTGGGTCTGTGAGCACCTAGAACAACCGCCCCAAGCGCTAGGATGCAGGATGGGCTCCCTCGTCCCTTCTCCACCCCAACGTTTCGTCCTGTTGATTGACAGTACAGGCAGGGTGACCGCTGTCCTGGTTTTGTCCTGGACAAAAGGGGGCTCCTGGGTTGCAAGACTTTGAGTGCTCCAACTGGGAAGGTCCTGGAAAACCAGGACGGGGCGGTCACCCCAAGTACAGGAGATGCCAAAATCTGCATGTACAGATGGGGAACGGGCAGCGCAGTGCAACGAGAGTGAGAGGCTGCCCTAGTCACGGCGTCCGTGGCCACACCACAGGGCACTGATGACATAGGGCCTGTGCCAAGGAAGATGTCCACCCAAGTCACGGCGTGTGTCTCTGTCCTCGGCATTGCCTATTCCTCTGTTTTCACCAGCTGCTTAGAGAGCTGGAAGGCCTCTTATCAGTTTGCTGACAACCTAACATCAGCAAGAACAGGGTACTTCTAGCCCTGGGAGCCTGTGATTTTATGGCACATGGTGAATTCTGTGTCCTTCAAAGGCCCTAGTGCTGCGTTAATCACCAGGTCGGTTCTTACCTAGATAAAGGAAGTGCCTGGTTATCTTTGAGAGCAGAATCTGGTCACTTCTCACTGCAGTGCAAATAGTGGGGTCTCTAAACTCATTTTTCCTCAATCCCCGCCATGAACATCTTTGCAAGGGTCTAGACTAGTGTCTATTTTATAATTCTTAAAAGCCGACAGATAATCCAGGACGTTCTTGCCACCTCCAGGGAGACTATCCTTATCGAAAGTAAAGCGAGACTTGTGAAAGTGTCACACCAGCCCAGAGGCACTGAGGGAGGCCAGCCCAGCTCAGTGCTGCATGGCAGGCGCCTGGCACGCACCCTGTCAAGCACTGGGCTGAGGCGGTCACTGTTGTTATTAGTACCTCATTTTGCCCAGTCTTGGCCAAATCTCTGATTTCCTAGAAAGAGTCGACCCCAAGCAGGTGTGCCCAAAGGCATAACTATCAGACAAGTGTAAAAACAACACAAGCAGCCCAGACTTCTAGTAAGTACTTACCCAGTGCTTACTGCTTTCAGAAGAGCAAGTTCACACATTCAGGGCATAAACCACACTTATTCAACTTGCCACAAATACAGTGTGATTATTTGAGGTTTATTTTATCCTCAAACTTGTGATCAGCAAAGGAAACACACTGCAGTTGGGTCCCAGGCTTGCCGGATGACCCATGGCAGTCACTGGCCCTTGCCCTTTCTGACTTATGTGGACAGAGAGAGTTTAAAGCCCCTCTTTGTTTTCTTTTTTTGGTTGTTTTTCTTGTTTGTTTGTTTTGAAACAGGGTCTCACTCTGTCACCCAGGCTGGAGTGCAGTGGTGTCATCACAGCTCCCTGCAGCCTCAGCTCCTAGGCTCCAGTGATCCTCCTGCCTCAGCCTCCCGAGTAGCTGGGACTACAGGCATGCACCACCATGCCCGGCTAATTTTTTCTACTTTTTGTAGAGATGGGGGGGTCTCGCTCTTGCTCAGGCTGGTCCCAAACTCCTGAGCTCAAGTGATCCTCCCACCTCGGCCTCCCAGAGTGCTAGGATGACAGGCGTGAGCCACCGTGCCCGGCCTGCTCTGTTTTCTGAATCGGACTTAACAGGGTCGACAGAGTCTGTTTTTCTACTTTAGCAACAGTGGAAACAGCACGGATAAATCAACCCTGGCGGTGTTCTGGCCTCACACCCAAGCCTGGGCGTCCGGGCCGGGGCAAGGCTGCGAGCACTCAACGCAGGACTGAAACAGCGAATCCCCACACGGGATTCGAGAGGGCACGAGTGAACGAGTGTCCCTTTCGTCCTGCGGGGTGACACACGCACGTATCAGGAAATGTTGGGATCGGAATTTTGCCATCTGTCACTCCCCAGGGGCGTGGGAGAATCTGAGTTACAGCCGCCCCCTGGGAGCCTCACAGAGGCTTCCAGCGGCCTCCCAGGGCCCAGCCTGGGGCACCTGCTTTCATCCTGGCTGAGCTCTTGCGAATGCCATGCCAGGGAGAAGCAGAAACAGCCGCTAGTACTGAGCAGTCTCCTGCGGGAGAGGCGGCTGGGGAGTGTCCTCTTGGCCCAAGCTGACCAGATGCGGAGGGAAGGGCCCCGGGCCCTGGCTTCACTCCCACGCCAGGCAGGTGCTCCCACGCCACTGGGCACTCTGCTCGCTTAGTCAGGAGTCGGGGAGGTCCAGGAACCCAGCTGGGATCTGCGCCCCTCCTGCCCTGCTTTTGACCCCAAATCCATGTCACTCAGTTCTTAAGGCTTTAGGCGGCTCTTAGGGGAGCTACTCCTTACGTAACCCAATGGGACGGCGGGCGGGGACCCTGTGCCTTTCATCCCCAGGAGCCTCCCAGGGCCTGGAAGCACAAGGTGCCATTGAAGCCGCGTGGGAAACCCCTGGACACCCTGAGGGCTGTCTGCCCGCTGAATGGGATAATAAAGCACTTTGTTACCTGTGGGTGAGAGGCCTGATAAAAGCAAAATATTATCACACCATCTGTGATTAGGAGGCAGCTGGGCACTGGGGACACAGTAACATTTTTGAGTAAATATAATTTATTTCTGTTCTCTGATTATGAAGGTCACGGTGTTTGAACCCGCTGGGAAGGCCTCAGACACATTATCTGCTCACACATAACTGGGAGAGAAAACACCAGGGTCATTAAAAGCAAATTACTGTGTTTTAGGAAGATAGAAGGGAGGAGGAAACCTCGAGGGCAGGGCCTGGGGGCCCGGGATTGCCCAACAATCCACCCGCCACCTGAGGTGTGGATCTGTCAGGAGCTCCCTGGAGTTTCTGGAAAGCTCTCTGGCTTGTGAAAGAATTCTGGAAGGAGAGTGCGCCCTGCAAGGCTGCCGGTGTTTTCTCCGCTGTGAAACAAGGAAGGACTTCCTAGAAATGCGACATCGGCCTCTGCCTCTGATTTTAAATTTAGCAAAGGGCTGACTTGTGTTTGCTGCACTGGCTTTATTGTTCCGTGTGAAGGCTCCGGCGGGCAGATGACTGTCCATGCTCCCTCCTCCCCGTGCCAGCCCTGGGCATCTCCGGGGGTGTCTTCGTGAGCCAAACTGAGAGTGCAGGGGCCTCAGCAAGTCCACATCAACTCCCCGACTCGACTTGCGCAGGTCCGGCTGCCGCGCGTCGGCTGGGGGGCAGGAGACTGAGGGCTGCCTGCCAGGGGACTGTGGGGAGACCGGCGGTGGGGGGCAAAGCGCATGTGTCTTGTGGGTGACTCAGCATTGCAGCGGGGAAGGAGGGACTGAGGAAGACTCCTGAGCCTTTGGCTCAAATGCCTGTGTGGATGGCGGTGTCCTTTGCACAGAGGGGACACCACCTCCCTCAGTAGAAAAACCAGATCAACTTACGGGGTCCTTTTTATGGAGCCGTCTCTGTGCTGGACACTGTGGGAAGTCAAAAAGGAACCAGCACATACCTGGAATCGCAGATGCACATACAGAGAAATAGCATAGAGATGCCCAGGCCCAGGGTGGGCAGAGGAGGGCAGTCACTGCTCCGTGGAGCAGTTTGTGTTGGGAAGAGCAAAAGGCCTGGGGCATAGACAAGGATGACGGCATCACGACACTGTGAGTGCGCTCACTTACTGGTGGTTACCATGAGAACTATTATGTTGAGTATATTTTACCACAATAAAAAAAACAACAACAACAAAACAAATACCCATTGGCCCACTTCTTCCCTCGGAATAGAGCCCCCACATCTCGCCAGGTCTGCAGACAACCGAAAGTGAAGGCTCAGTCCCAGTGTCCCGTGAAGCTTCGTGTGGCCTGGAAGAGCTGCAGCCATGGAAGGGAAGTGAAAGGGCCACTCTGCGAGCCCCCGGGAGGGTGCACACACAGCGCCCCTCATCCCTTGTGTGGGCTGGGACAGGAGCCCAGGCCATCGTCTTGGACCAGGAGGGAAAGTCCTGTGTTTAAGACAAGCAACAAGATGAAGGACCTGGGTCCATGGACGGCCTGTGTCTATAGCAGAGGGAAATAAACTTGTGCCTGGGTGACCACTGTCATCATGGTTTCCTGTCACCGGAGCCTGACCCTGAAACAGTATCTGACTCAGTCGGTGCATTCCACACCAGCAGGCTCCTGTGGGAGACGCAGACATTCCGCAGTAAGAATGCAAGGTGGCATCGTCATGGCGTGGTGATGGTCTCGCAGCATCGCCTTAGTGCCCGCCCCTTC